>VXAY01007493.1:512076-539889 GCA_013399855.1 Oxyruncus cristatus | reverse complement strand
TTTTTTTTTTTTGTTTGGTTTTTTGGTTTTTTGGTTTCAAATAAATACAAACAGAACTAGGCCTCAGATCCCAGGTGTTTGTTACTATCACTGCTCAAGCAAATGTATTCCTCCTTTTTCTCAGTTTATTCTTCTGAATGCTGAGCTCATGAGAAATGCATCTTACACAAATGTCTCTGAAGGTTTCTATATTTTTTGATAAATACACATACACACACACACACACACACACACACACACACAAAAGAAGTTACAATACATGAATGAAAGCCTAAGCAAGTGCAAGCTCCTTAAGCTGTAACAACCTTCAGTTGATACAAACTGTCAGTATTGGTGCCTTCCAAAAGAAAAAGTCATTGAAAGCCAAAGTTTCTTGCTAGGCTTTTAATTTTTCTAAATTTCTTGAAATTGATTAATTAGAGATTGTTGCTGTGTTTGTAAATTGGATCAAATTTATGGGGTTGTTAGGCCTGTTGTCTTTGTCACATCATATTCTTCTTGGCATGAATAATAGTTATAAATTGTACTGAATTGAAAATAAGTTTTAAAATAAGCCATCCAGGCTGAATAAATAACAACACTCTACAGACAGACAACCAAAACTGAGTCAAACATTAAGTGATGAGTCATTCAGAGTATAGAACACAACATTAGTTTTAATATGATTTTACATAAATGTCAGACTTTAAGCAGAACTTCATGTGAAAGTACATTGGGGGTTATCAGCATTATTAGGAGTTTCTGTTCAGGTATTCCTATGTTTTTAGTATATGCATACACGTTGTAAGCATTAAAAGTGATCCCTATGTCTTTCTTTGAGAATGACTTCAAGGATATTGAAAGAAAACACATCTTCAAAGTATTTCCAGCTACATTTGTACAAAGGCTGTTGCCGTTTTTGGGTATTGCTGTTTTGGCACCTCTGCACCAACAGCAGCCTCTGCTGCAGCCACTGCAATAAGTAGGGTGAGTTTTTTTTAATTAAGATAGGGAGGAGTGAAATTCTTCAGAAAGAATAATAATTAGAATTTACCTTTTAAATTGTGATTTTTGCAGTTTCTTTTTTCTTATTTGAAAAGTAACTTCAGGCTACTGGCAGTCAGATAAGGTGCCATACCCCCTTCTTGGAAACTCAGGTTTCATCACTGACTAGGTATCATGGATCTTACAAAAGATCTACTTTCTGAAACTATTGGCTTGTAAATGTGTTCCTGTGAAATGGTGTGATTAAATATAATCCATACTCTGGGGCAATCAGGAGTATTCTGGATAAAGGGAAAATCAAACTAATGGTGAACAAGCCCCCAGCAATTTCCTGTTATGTTGCTCAAAAAGAGAAATGATTTTATTTCCTTTCTGAATATCAGGGTAATTACACATTTCTGGAAAGTTTGCTCTTCATAATGGAGAGTTAAACGTGAGTTCAGATCTGAATTTAAAAAAATCTATAGTCCAGTCGAAGTGTCTGCAAGCGTTTGATTTGGCATATTATGAAATGAGGATGGAAACACGAATCCAGGTATTCCTAAGATTCATCGGGATTTTGTTCTGTGTTTCAGAGTTGGAGTCAGTTCTGATCTACTGTAATGAAAATAGAAAGTGGAGTTAAAAAAATAAAAAAGACCTCTTTATTTTTCTTACCTTTGCAAATACTGTGTTTTCCAGAATTAGTATTAGATCAAGGGGCTCTTCCTGAGCATTGTTCTATTCTGTCACCTATTTATTCTGTTAAGAGTAACCAAAAAAAGTGTATCATTTCCTATGTACTTTCAGTTTTTGCCTTAGCTATATGCATGTTATTATTATCTCATATTATAGATCTTTAGTTAAGAATTCGGTTTATGGCAGTGAAACAACTTTTCAAGTTTTGCAAATCAATTGAAATATTGGAGGACTAAGGTAATACTCATTTGAATGTGTCTGCACCCAAAGTAAATGAACAACTGTAGCACCAACATTGCAATTGATATAATCACTTTAAGAATTTTTGCTCTCTCTGAAAACACTTCGTGTAACAAGTTTTTTTTTTTTTCCCATCAAAGATCAGTTTATCCAATGGTTTTGGGGATTTTTTTTGCTTTATTTCATTATTTTTTCAAGCTTTTCTTCAGGGCACCCTGTTTATGATTAAACTAAAGATGTGCTTGCTCTTCATCTTCACTCCTTTTAGAAATGTTGTCCTTTTGCAAAACTGAACTCTAACTTCTTAAAACACTGACCAGTTAGATCCACATAAAAGGACCTTCAGAACAACGTGCATTTAGCAGTTACATTCACATCATCTTAAATTATGTTGGTGAATTTTGATTAAAAAAATCTTGTTTGAATTTATTCTTTGACAGAAATCACAGTACCTTGCCATTAATTTATTCCTTCTTACATGTCTTCCAGACTTTATTGATTATATTCAGTTCTAGGGCAGTGGAAATAACCTGCCCACCCATTTCAAAAGCAGCAGTGAAACCTAAGTATGTTACTCTTTTGCTTTCCCTCCAGCTGCTCCTTACAGTTCTCTTTGCCTAATAAAGCATGAGGACTCTAAAACTTTTGTTTTCAGACATTTTTCACTCGAAATAACCAAGCTTAACTTAAATAACATTGCTAACCCAGCATAGGAATGTGCTGCTATTAGTGGAATCCAGTGCCAGACTGAAGTCCTCAGCTAGAATTGGCTTTTTTCTATGTGATTATATTCTTATCAGAGTTGATATTTCTCTGTTTGTCATGCCTGGGAGCACCAAATAGCAGTCTACAGGCTGCAAGTAAATTACAGGCACATATGGATCTTTCAGCGAGAAAGATAGAGGAATGCAAATTATTATAATTATTACTGGTATAATAATGTACTACAACGTGTTCCTTTTGAATGGTGATGGAGGTTCAGAGTATTGGGAAGAATAAATCAAAAACCTTTTCTTCCTCTTGTTCAAACACAATACTGTGCACTTTGCTCACAAGTAGTTTCTTACTGTAGAAGAGTAAGTACTAACAGCTTCTGCTGCTCCCTGTTCTGCTATTGCACAACCTGGACCAAATTTTTCGGGCAAGCTGCTTACATAATTCCTCTGGTTATGAAAATATGACTATATATTTCATACATGAAAACTCAAAATTTTTGTTACTGACACTGTATATTGCCAATTATAACCTTTGATAATTTAATATTTTGGCAGGCAACATGAATTTGCAATCTGTGAGTCAATGTAACTAAAAGAAATGCAAAAAGAATTATATGCAGTTTGAAAGATCAAATATATAATTATCATCAAAATTAAAACAACTTCAGTATAGCCAAATAGAATTTTAAACACTTGATTTACAAATACTTTCACATCAAGAAATGCTGAACACAATAATGACAGACTCTGAGCCTCCAAAACCTTCTTAAAACAATAAAGAGACTTCATTTTAACTTGGATAAAATATTTTAAAAGAGAAGTGGTATAAAGCTAAGTTTTGGCCGAGGGGGAATAATGTCTTTTGTGACTCACCTGGTCTTTATCAGAACAATCAGGCCCTGATAGTGCCTGACCACGACAATGGGAATTACCTGGCTGCCCACAATGTCTCTGCTTCCAGCAAAGAACAGTCATCTCAAAGGTAGTTTAAGAAAGCTAATTTGTCCTTATCATCAAAATTCTCATGTAAATTGAGTGGATTCTCAATATTTGGGAGTGTTTTAGTAGAGATCATCTATCACTAATCTATTAAATTTAATGGCTGCAACTCACTTTTTCAAACAATTATGTTTTTGGTATAGTTTTTGCTCTGTTGCCTTAACCATTTTTTCCCTACTTTTCTGATGATCACAGAGACTAATTTGCATTTTTACATCATGTATGAGTTACAATTTCTAACCTCTAAATGTTGAAAGTAAATATCCATTTCTTTGCCCTGACAGAACAGAGTTCCACTCCCCAAAATATTTTGTCACATATATTTTAACCTCAACCATGTTAAACCTTCATCTCGAAAACATACAGCAGTTACTCAGCCTGCCCATAGTGAACTTTTTAGAAGATCATGTCTTTTGTATTTGCTTCTACATCTGGAAAATATCATCTGTATCAATATTTTTTTCTTGACTTGTAATAATACACCATTCACTTTGAGGTGAGTGTCTGCACTCGATATTATTACTTCTTTTTTTTTTAAAATATGCATTAATTAAAAGAATGGAAAGACTTACCTCAGATTTTTCTTCATCTATGTCCAAGTATATAATCATCTGTGTTTAGATGTGGTAGTTGATTCCTGTGAAATAAGAATATCTGTCATGTTGTGTCTGTATTGTGCTGATTCCAAGAAAGTTGTTTTGGAGCCAGAAGGAAAATGTATGGAAATCTTTGTTGCATCACCATTCCCATAAAAAAAAAAACCCACCATCAAAATAGTGTCTTGTTTGGGGGAGATATATAAAACAACTTGTTCTTATCAACATGACCTGTGGGTGTTTTGTGTTTTGTTTTTTTTATTATTTTGGTTTGAGTTTGTTTTGTTTTGTGAAAATTGCAGCAGGTGAATGAGATGAGAAATAGTGTGCAACAATAAGGGTTTGCTTGAAATCAGACATTTTTCAACAATTAAGGTCTAGTGTTCTTTAAAGAAACAAATGGTAAGCACACATGATGCCAGTGGCCATGGGTAAAAATAAATTTAAAGGGTTTGTTTGGAGCCTTTTTAAAATTTTTTTAAGAAGTACCAAATTTGGACCACAGCAGCTATGTGTCTGTGGTGTCAGCTACTATAACTACTGTCCAATATACAGGGTAATTAACGCAAAACTAGTTCCTTTCTTTTACCTTCCATGTTTTTGCCATTTTCATGTTTCTATGAATAAGTTTTTTAAGTAATGATTTATAGACTGCAAGCTAGAGGAGACGCGTAATACTGCCTACTAGATTCTCTTCCTGGGCATAGAATATCACTTCCCAATTTATCCAGTGAAACTGACCCTCGTAGTGCTTGTCTGTGGTTAATCAATCTCTTTCTTACATTTTAAGGGAAGACAGTGAACTGTGTTTCACTACAGCAGAAATGAGGCAGGGCTGTGGGGTGCCTGAAGTCACAAGGGAAAAGTCCTCCTTGTAATTGAAGCTGACTGTGCTCCATGCCACGATATCAGCAGAGGTGTGATGCTGCCCATGCTTCAGTTTTAAAGACCCTTATTCAAATATTTTGATGGTTAGTTCAGTATCCTAGAAATCCTCCCCTTTTCCTAGCAGTTAGTCTAAATCATCCATTTAGACAGAATTGTCTAAGCTATCCTTGATGAAGTATTCTCTTTTGTTAAACTGGTCCCAGGTTTCACTGTCCTTGCTGTTAGAAAGTTTTAATCTTCTGTCTATACTCTACTCCCCTTCCTAGCAATTTAAGCTCATTACTTCTTGCCCTGTTACAAAAGAAAAAACCCAACAAACTACATTTTTTTTTTTATTATTTTCCCAGTTCCTTTTTATATATTTTTATATATTTGGAGACTGCAGTTCATCTCAAAGATCTCTCAGGTTCGAGTGCTTTGGTCACTTAACCTCTCCCTCAGGGGCCATGCTTTCATCTGTTCTCATAGTGGCAATGAAAGCCTCTTTCACCATTGTTTCTCAGTGCCTGTACGTGCTCCTCGCTCGCAGGTGCATAAAAACGCTGTCAGGAAAGATTCAAGGCTGAATGGATGTGACGTGCTGACGTCAATGACCCAGGCTTCAAAACAACTTTATAACCTGAAGAAAACAGAACGAGTCTATAAAAGCTGTGGGAGTAAAAATCTGTTGATTTCACAGTGCTGCATAATCCTTCCTCAAATACAGTAAGCCCCCCAGTAGACCTGCACAGCTTGCTCAGCCTCTGGCTAGTCATTACATGCTCAGACTCAACTCTTTCCTCAAGGAAGCAGATAAAATAACTGTGTTCAAAACATGCCTTATTTCCTTGCTGGAAACCTTTTTGGATGAGTTTTCTTGCAGTGACAGGCTCATTCTCTCTGGTACGAGACAAATGAGCACACAGTCCCGTTGCTGCCTTCCTCTGGATGTCCTCTGGTGTTGTTATGTCCACCCCAATCTCGTGTGACTGAGATTTTGTGTTAATCTTGCACAAGGCAGCTGTCTCAGCCCTTGAAAACAAAACCTATGAAGGAAGGGTTTTCCAGACCACCAAGTCCTTAACAGCCACCTTTGTTTTTTCCCTTGGGGTGTGCTGTTTAACATTTATTTTAAACCTGTGGTCCTGGGGCCTGTCAATGAAAGGGATGGGTTTCCCCCATCTGTGGCTAGTCACAGATCTTCCTTTGTGTTCACTATATCATCTGAACAAGATCATTGGACCGATCCAGTTGAAAATGAATTCATCAATAAAAGTAACAGTGAATTGTCTGCACATCTCCTCTGATTTGCTGTGGGATGGCACAAACACCATTGGAAGAATAAAGAATAAATTGGGGCTGGTGTGGGGCCAAGGTAGGGCAGCAGCCCAGACTTAAGTTCATTGAAGACACTGTATCACCAGCCTTGGAGAAATCTGATCATTATTTGTCTCAGCCAGATCACTAAATCTCAACCTTACCTCCTCAGTTGAATTGTTGCAGTGATTTAGGCTTCCTCCCTCACCACTCTGTGTGACAGGTGTTCTCAGTGCCATCCCCACATGCTGCCATACTATTAGGCAAGACATCATTTTATTCTGCCTATTCCAGCACACCTGCATCACTGGGAGTGTTGTTCCAAGTGTGTTTGTACCCACAGCTTTGTATCCTTAAAAAATGGTTTTATGGGTTCAGTACTTCCCAGCTTGTCTTTGTTTTTGGAGCTCATAACTGAGACAGGTGAAGCTTTAATGTGAAGCTACATAAGATCAGGAACATCAAAAGCAGCAGCGTGAGGTGACACATCCACATTTCTACCTCTTTGGAGACCACCAATTTTCTGTACACCAAACCAGTTCTGCTGAAGTGCTTCTGAAGTGCCACCTTTTGGCACAAGCACAACAAACACTGCACCCCTGCACCAGCTTGGGTGCCTGGCACATGGCTTGAACTTTAGGCACAGAGGTTCATGCTTTGTTGCATTTGGGTTCAACTGAGTGACTCTTCAGAGCACCAAAAAAGGCAGCTGAGGCCACACCTCATTTTTTAGCACAGTCCTCTAATGATAAGATGTTGGTTCCTTTCTGTATCTGCATTTGTAGCAGCATATTCTGGATCCTGTGGGATCCTTCTCAGGGCCAGGTAGTTCAGCTGACGTTATTGTGCTCCCTATCTAACACAATGTACTGTACAATGCTGCAAGATATTTTTCATCCTTTCTTTCCAAATTTTTACATTTCAGGAACCCTCCTCTGCTTGTACTGGTAACAGAGCAAAACCCTGCTCAAACCTGTCCCTGCATAATTTTTCTTATCAAAGTCCTTTTCCCATAAAAAACTTGTGTTGAAATATTCAACAACCTTAGGAAAACATGTGACTTCCCCCCCCCAATTACTGCCTACCAGAAGTTGGCTCCTCTATTTAAAATGAGACCTTTAAAACATTTGGGCTTTATCTACAAAAAGCCTACAGATGAGGTTCCTCCTTGACCCTGCAGCTGATTGTGAAACTGTCAGGAGAGAGTTATGCACTTCAAGAAGACATAAATCATGTAGTTAATCATAATCAAGCCACGGAAGTTAGACAGGAATCAGTTAAAGGCACAAAACCAATCTAGCAGCCATTGCAGCTGCCCTTTTTGCAAATCCATCACTTAGAAAAAGATAAGCCTCCAAGGAAAAACAAATGCCTTTTGCTTGAATGCACACAATTTCCAATACAGGGGTGGTTGCCTGGAAATCCCAGCTGTAATTTAATTTTCTTTACTCAAAACATTAATTAGAGGTGAGGCTGGAGGAGGGGAGGGGTTGTTTTGAGTTTTGGGGGGGGTGTTGATGGGCTCTTTGGTATGTCTTTTGTTTGGTTTGCACTTCATTTGGGGGTATTTTGTGGGGATTTTTGCTTTCTTTTTTTTTAATCGTACTTGTAAAGTTCTCTGTCCTTCCTGACCCAATAGGGATTATTGCAAAAGAAGGTTTTCCTGTCTTCTGAAAATCAATTAGGTAATGGACTTACTGAGCACAGACCTGGGTTCAGAGAAGATGTGCAAAATTCAAGCCTGAGTTATAAACTGGCAATCAAAATTCTAAATGTAAAACCTCAGGGAGTTTTGAGTCCCGTATTAGAATTTCTATCAAAAGATTTCCTGTGGTTGTTACTTAAGAACATGGAGAAAGGGTAGCATTGCTCTAGACAAACACAACTTCGGAAAACAGGGCTTGGGACAAAAAATAATTGCTGCTTGATTAAAGCGAGGGCAGATAAAAGGGTGGGAATCCAGTTTCACAGTGAGATAAAACAAGGCCCACTATCTTTATGTATTTATTTTATGTTAGGGGTTAGTGGGTTTTGGTTGGTTTGTTGGTTGGTTGATTGGGGGGTTTTTTTAAGTGTGGAAAGGGAAAAAAAGAGGGAGGAGGTAGAACAAGAGATCAAGAATACGACTTCTACCTGAGTCTGCCTTATCGAGGGTGAATGCCAAGATCAGCTGTACTATCAGCCACTATGGCATATTTAAAAAAAATATGTTTAGAATAGTTCCACTTTATATAGAGCGATACACCTTGGAGAGGAAGGTTTGTTCCTCATTGGATCCAATGTCCAAGTTAAATGAGTATTCCATGGCAACTGGAGTGTGGGAGCATTTAACAGAGAGGGCATTAGCTGTGTACACAGAATAAAAGATCTGCAGTAGGAGATACAGAGGGCAGCCCACCAGCAAGTCTGATCATAACCTCAGCCATCTGGTACACTGGCATTAAAGCAATTTCTATGGATACATTGATTTTTGACCAGGAAAAGGGGAAACTAAAACTTCATTGTGTTATGGAAGTGCCTTAAACACTCGATTTCTCTGCTATTACTTTTCTTCTCTGTGCCTTTCATCCTGTCTCTGTGACTCTTTATTTTATTTTTTTAACTGCAAATTCCATTTTTTCTTGATGCAGCTTGCTTTGTGCATGGTACTGTTGCACGAAAAGTTTTGCTCTTCATATGTCAACAGTTTGTGACAAAAGAAATCATTTCACCAGAAAACTCCTGATCAAGCTGTAATTGGCACACGTCACCCCAGAGCGGTTCTGTACAAAGGGAGAGAATGCGCATTGCTCTGCTCTGCTCCTTATGGTCCTCAGCTCTGATTAAAGATGCTCTGCCATCTGTGAAACAGTTACAGCAAGAAATGTGAAGGCAACTCCATTTACATTACAATCACTTTGAGCTTAGATGTTCCTTTAATGCTTGCTCTTTTGTCTCCACATGATTTGAGAATAAAATCCTCGGTGCAAATATATTTGGGGCATGGCCATTTCTGAAATGGCTGATCAATGGTCTGTGTTATTCAGGAAATCAAATTAGGTGATCACAGTGCTGCTTCCTGATCATAGGCCCTGTTTAACATTTACCACTTCCCTTACCCTCTCAAAGTGTGAAATCCAACCTTGACATTCTGCAAGGGCTCTGTGTGGAACATCTTCTTATCCCCCCTTATTTTTTTTTTCCTTGTATATTTTCAGCTACTGCTTACCAAAAACTCTCTGGGATAACAACATGAGTAGTGCAAATCTACTGTCCCAGAAGAGTATGCTCAGCTACAACACGTCTGAATTCACAGTATGCTCAACTTTTTGGAGCAAAGACCTTTAGAACTTAGAGAAATGGAAAAGGAAGTTGATTGGACATTGCTGAGGCACTTTTTGTCTTTTTTGAAAAACAGAACAAACAACTAAAAAAATTCCAAAACCAACATCTCCCGCAAGATTTAATGACTTTGCCTTCTGAGGGAGATTTGTTGAAGGAAAACCTTGTCTTGCATTTCAGAGGATAGTTTAAAAACTAACAGAAAAACAGCTTTTCTGTGATGGTCTTCAGCACCTGCTGTTGTCCAGCAGATGGTGCTGAGGAAAGTAGATGTTCCTTACAAAACCAGGAGCGGATATTATTGCTGGGTATGCTTCCCCCACTGTCCAATGCAATCCTTACTGCCTCTGCTGCATACATCTCAAATGGCATGAGGGAACCTCCCTCACCATCAGCCCCTGGAGATGGAAACATTCTACCTCTGCTTGTCAGCCAGGTATGTAACATTCTCTGGGGAACGTTATGTTCTGCACTTGATTTAGCATACAGTCCTAGAATTTCCTCTGTTGTAAAACTGCCAATCCAGCTATTGACACTTTGCAAAAATGCATCCCATTGCCCTGAGAAATGGGGATTCGGACCAGACTAGCACAGCTCTGTCCCCAAAACCTTGATTTTGCCTTGCACAGATTTACCAGAAGGGCTTCTACCTTTGGCTTGCGTTGACAATTATCTGGCTGTACAGTACATTGCAAGCAGAGCTGAAAAAGTAGATTAAAAATTTGAAAGCACTTGTGACATCAAGGGATAGATTAAATCACCAAAACAATTGAATCATATTTTCAGTAGAAGATAGCATTACAAAATGATTAAATCTACGGCTGTTTTTACTGCTTTATGTCCAATGCTTCAAAATATTGAGGGCAAAAATACTGGAGGCCTCTGCTGTTCAAAATACCAATTTGAATAGTTCTCTAGGGCTATCAAGAATCCCGTGGAAGTAAATCTTATAAAGGATTCAGTGTGAATCAAAGTTGAGGCTTGGAGTGTTTACAGATCTTATTCCATAGAGTTTGATCCAAAGCACTTGGCAGAAAGCGGGTGGGTGAGGTCCCCATGTTTATTTATAAGGACTGCTATTTTATTAGTACCTCAGCCATGGTTAGTCCTAATGGTTATTTAACTTACTGAATTATTCAGGTATCTGGGCAGAGCAATCATATAAGTTCCTTTTTGTAGCTGACAAAAAAACCAATCCAGCATACAGCAGAACTGGCACTACAGAGGAAAGATCACAGCCAAGATGATGCCATGAAGTCCTCAAGGAGACAATGAAGAAGGCAAAGAGAGGTGGCTACTGCTGATAGTGCAGACATTTGTTTGTGAAGGATCAACCCATCTGGTAATCTTTGAGCAGGATTTACCTACCTGCTCTTTACTTGCCTGGGAAAGGTAAAGGGTGGTGTTCCAGGGTCAGGCTGAGGCAGTCATGTTGATTTGGGTTAGGACTTGTAAACTGGTGTTCAGTTCCCTATTTCATGCAAATTCTTCCTGTACCAAAAAGCAAGCCATCTACCTTCCCTCTTTGTCACTCCCCTATCCACAGTATGTAGATAAAAGCCTCCACACTATCTCAGCAAAGACTTAAAGAATGGAAGGATCTGTCATAGTAGTAGTAGGGAATATATTTTCTTTCAAGTTTGTCTGCTGGGTATGGGGAATGGATGCTCCTGGAGAGGGAGAAAAAGATTTTCTTTTAGAGGGTAAATGCAATTAGAAATGTCTGCAGAGGAAATTATCTAATGTTTAAAGAAAAAACAGAAATTATGCTTCTTTTTTTCTTTCTTTGATTCCTCTTGATTCTCTGAAAATTATTTCTTTGTGAATCAGCTGTTTAACAGGTTAGTATTATTGTCTAACTTAAAGACTACGAGACCTTATTTGTTAATTGTTTTACTATTGCTCTAAGTGATAATGTTGCATCCTGTGTTAATTTGACTTGGAAAGAGAAGTACAGGATAGTTCCATTCCGTAATTTGCGGAATAATTTATCCTCACTGGTTAATCCAAATATTCAGCACCCTAATGCTCGGCTCGGCAGGACAAAATATTGATACATACTATGAAACAAAGTTCAGTGAGGTGATTCTGAAACTAAGGCTGACTGGGGACTGGTTGTGCTGCCTGGGAAAAACTGCCCAGAGCCCTGCAAATGTGAGCATGGTGAGGCAGTAGATTTCTCTACTGGTAAGCCCTGCCTTGTAATTACTGCTGTGCCTGTGTTAGATCTGTTTCAGGTAACATTAGTGGCTTTCTATAGGAATAAACCTGTGCACACAAGGAAACAATGCTGTAAAGGGAGACTAAGGCTGGAATCTGATGTGACAGAAGTCGGGGATGGAGAGGCACTGCCCCCCAGATGTGGTGTGAGCTGTGGGGCAGGATGCCTCGTGCACTGCCTTTGGTACTGCAGTGCCCGTGAGTCCTGCCCCGCCTGGAGAGCTGTGATAGGCATTTCTCCCAGAATCCAGAGTTATTGTTTTATCTGGCCAGAATCCGCAGCTTACATATAAAAACCTTGTCTTCACCTTTATGGTCAGAGCTGTCCTTTGAATGTTCTACTCACATTTGGTTAAAAGGCCAATGACACACAAAGGGAGTATTTTATTAGCCATTAAGGTGGCTTTTCTGAAAACACCGAATATTCAGCAGTGTTTAACCATGTATACACCCAGCTGCTTGTCTGTGCAGTGAAAAATGAGTTTAGAGTTCTGATGCATGACAGAAGAGCCATCTATATAATTCAAACTAAAATGACAAAATAACTTGGCATATTTTCTTAGTGCGGTCACATGGTATTAAAAATGTTTTGTGGAGGAATTATTTTGAGCTATAAAATGTTCTGTTTGCTTTTTCTGACTACTGAGATAACAGCAGAATGTTTTGTCTGCACTTATCCAGTCTTCATTAGCTGCTGGAAGATGTAAAACTGATTCAAACTTCCTGGAACTTCAGCTCAAAACAGAGATAATTTATAATGCTTTGGATAGGAAGTTTCTGAGAAAGGAACTTACTTTAATAATAGGGGATTTTTTGTACTTTTTTGTTTGTTTGTTTGTTTAGGTGGGTGATGTTTAGAATGTACATTAATTGCTATTAGTGATTGTGTTACTTTTCTTTGGATTTATTTCCATCTGTATGCTTAGACCTCTTGCTCGTAGTTGAACTGTTGGTACTATTAACCACCAGCAACAAGACTAATTATCTTTAGTATGATAAGACCTTGATGCCATTTAGAAATATGATTTTGTTTCACTAGATATTATATAAACAGAATAAGGCAATCAATGGCTGAAGATTTCAGAGTTTGAGTATGGCATGGAGCAATGGATTATATTAAACAAGCAGATAAACATTACATAGGGACAGCAGGTTTTCTTTGTTTCGTTTATTTAATTTGATTTGGTTTATTTCATTGTTTAAATATTAAGTATGTGGTGCTCACTAAAAATGGAAGGAGATCATTTGATTAGGAAAACAAACAACAGAGGAGAGATGGAAAGGGAAGCACTGGACTGAACTCAGCAGGGAATAAAGGAGTGGGAAATAAGGCAAATAGGTACTCTAAGAGCTAAAGTGAAGTGTCAAAGTTGGAAGAAAACACATGGATTGAAAACTATAGTAAAATTCCTGAAGACATCATGAATATATGATATTGCTGTAGGTATTGTACTGGTCAGTCTTCAGTTTTCATGCCCATTTTGTTTAGAAAGACCTGTTCCTGTTCTTTACATGTCTGTGCATGTGCTGGGAGAAGTTTGGGGCCAGTCCTGTGCTGCTCGAGTCATCCTCCTCAGCTGCACCAGCACTTCCAGCCTCTTGGCAGTCTGCTCAGGTTCAAAGATCCCTGTGGGGTTTTCTATTAAATGTGAATGACTAGACCAGCATAAACTGATCCTGATATCAGGAACACAAAAGGAGCTTGAACTCCCTTCTGTAGTTCTCATTACAACTGAGGTTCTTGGTATCTGCAGCTTGCTTTGGTAAAGGAAAGCAAAGGAAGCTGTCCTGCTAGGGAATAGATCTGTTTTCCATCATGTCTTGCATTTCAGTGGTCACTTTCCACACCTCTTCTGTTAAAACTCTGTCCATGACACAGTGAACACTAGATGTATTCTTTGACATTGATAATGGTTCAGTTAGTAGGTATTCACATGCATATGAATATTTGGAGAAGTTATTGTTTCTCTATACTGTTTTTAGAGAGGAAATCTTAATCTGGAACCTCGTCTCTCATACTGTTGCTTTTTAATGAAGTCGAGCCTGTGCATCTGCTAGATGTACTGATTACTTGGGGAGCTTTCATGTTGCTATTCACTTAAGTTGATACATAACTTATGTCTTCATTGGAATGAGTGAAAAAAGGCCTCAAGGTGACTAGCATAAAACATAAATTATCTCTTGCTGTAGTCACTGCATCATCATTATTCTTTTAAAGCAAAAGCCAAAAGAAAAAACAGTTAAGTACATTTCCTGTCATAAACCTGAAATCTCGAGCCAGTACCTTAAAATGCAAGAACAAGCCATTAAAAACTGCCTACAAACATTAAACAACTGTTTTAATTTGTTGCCAAAAACAGTTTATCAGATTAAGATAAATGACTGGCCTGCCTAATGTTTGTGCTTCAAACTTTTTACTGGTCTGTGGTTTACTGTGTGGGATGTCTTTGTGTCACCAGTTTCAGAGTCTGATCTTTAGTTATGAGAAATAATTTCTTTGTTGTTGTTATGAGTAGAACACAATGAAAGTATAGCTTCATTTTCACTATGCTACCTTTAAGATAAAACCTGCACTATAGCTGATTGCTACAGTCTACAGCAGAGTAATTGAATCTGCCCTTATCTCCAGGGAAGGATGTTGAGCATTGTCCTGCTATAAAAACAGAGGGACCTGGACAGGCTTGAGAGATGGGTTTGTGTGAAACTCACGAAGTTCAACAAGGCCAAGTGCAAGGTCCTGCATGAGGGTCAGAACAATACCAAGCACAAGTACAAGCCAGGAGGATAAGGGATTGAGAGCTGCCCTGGAGAGAAGGACTTGGGGGTGTTTGTTGATGAGAAGCTCAACAGGAGCCAGCAACATGCATTCACAGCCCTGAAAATCAAATGTGTCCTGGGGCTGCACCCCAAGCAGTGTGGGCAGCAGGTCGAGGGAAGGGATTCTGCCCCTCTGCTCTGCTCTGGTGAGACCCCACCTGCAGTGCTGCATCCAGCCCTGGGGTCCCAGCACAGGAAGGACATGGACCTGTTGGAGATGATCAGAGCGCTGGAACACCTCTCCTATGAGAACAGGCTGAGAGAGTTGGGGTTGTCCAGCCTGGAGAAGGAAAGGCTGTGGGAAACCTTATAGCAGCCTTCCAGTACCTAAAGGGGGCCTATAAGAAAGCTGGAGAAGGACTTTCTACGTGAACATGTAGTGACAGAACAAGGAGGAATGTCTTCCAACTGAAAGGGAGCAGGGTTAGATTGGATATTAGAAGAAATTCTTTACTGTGAGGGTGGTAAGACACTGCAGTAGGTTGCCCAGAGATGTTGTGGATGTCCCATCCCGGGAATTGCTGAAAGCCAGGTAGGATGGGGCTCTGACCAACCTGGTCTAGTGAAAGGTGTCTTTGCCCATGGCAGGGGGATCGGAACTAGATGATCTGCAAGGTCCTTTCCAACCCAATTCATTCTATGATTCTATGGTTTCTACTCCAGAGATGTGGCATCTTTAGTAATTGTTTAGCTACTCCTACAATGTTGTAAAAATGAATTTGTGTTTGCAGAGGGCTCGGACATGGTCAGACGAAAGGCTCTGAATAAGTACAAAGTATAATTATTAGCCAGTGTTTAACAAGGATTTATGATTAGCACGCTGCCTGTGTAAACAGTATTTGACTTAGGGTCAATACAGAGTGAGAGCTGGGCATCCTACCTCACTGTGTGCTACTTTTTTCACTCGCACTGAATCTCATTTTAGAATATTTGAAATCTTTGTCTTCAGTTGTTGCAGCTCAGTCTAAAACTCTCAAATGAGGCCACTTGGTTGATAAAACATTGTTTACTTAAATCTTGAAAACAGGCAGGAAAAAACCACTTTATTTCCACAGCTGCTTTTACAAGGGTGTCTTGGCAAGAAGTAGTCATTTATTCAACAATCAACACAGAATTAAGAAGTTAAGGTAAACTTAAAAAGTTTCTTTAGGTTCTCTAAAGCAAATATCTCAGTTTGACATATTCATGTACACTGTAGTGCACATTAAACAAATCTCTTTCTGGCTCCAATTAGCAATTCTTGGGTTTCTGAGGAGTTTTGCAGTTACTCAGTGTTTACTTCCTAATCACTGTTGTTATTTGACCACCTCAGGAATGGGCTATATGGCACATAACTCCTGACAGTGATCAAGTTATAATTACTTTGGTTGAGGAGTTCTTACCTAAAGAGCCAACCCAAAATTTCTTGTGATTCTCAGTGCTCTAATTATCATTGTGGATGCAATTCATGTGCTTCATATTTTAAAGGAGTTATTTTAAGGCAACAAAATTTAGCAGGTAACAGAGATGTACTTCCAATGACATGGATATTGTGATCACATGTGCACATCTGTATTCCATCTCACGCCACAAATTGTTGCTCTCTGTATTTATTCAAGATCTGTGCAGCAGTTTTGATGGCAATAAGAACTCAGCATACCTTTCTGCTCCATGTTCTAATGGACACCAAGTAATTTCTGCTTAAATTCCTACAAGTTTGTTAGAGATTCTCTATAAGCGACATAAACTGTTTTTTACCTTGTTACTTGAAAAGAAAAAAAGAGCCCTCTTTTAATACAGATAGACACAGGATAGAGAGAATGGAGAAAAAATGTAAAAAGAAAAATTAAAAAGGGTGATTTAAAAGCTTATAGTGTCAAAAAGAATTTTCTGGGTTTCAGTATTTCACAGTACTTACCGTGAAGGTCAGCATGTGCCACCTTCTTTGCTTGAAACCTGTCCAGCTTCCATTCGGATGCAGCTGCTTCAAATGCCTTTTGTTCATCTGATAGGTTTGAGCATCTCCAACATACTATAGAGGAGAAGGGAGAAAACAGGAGGAACATCCTGACAAACCTACAGGCCTTGTCACAGTTTATCACAAAGTAAAAGTAAAAGGTATATTCTTGTAAAGGTCATCCCAAGGATGGTCAAAGCAGCAGCAGATCCACTGGCTGACACTGCCCAGAAAAGCTATAAATAGAACCTTTTCTCTCCCTGGTGCCAGCTAGATGCTGGACTTGTGATCATGGCATTTGCAGTTCAGCTCTGTTCAAACAGGTTCTGTGCCAAACAGTAGGTAAAAAAAGCAAGGAAGCAAGCTTCTTCAGATCTCAGCACAGGGGATGTAGAAAATCAGATGATGAATTCATTATAAGCACAGAATCTTCGTGGCTGAAGTAAGTATTACTCCCTTTCTATCCTCCCTGATAAATGAACTGGCGTCAATGGGTGTATTACAGAGACTTTATGCTTTGGCTTTAGATTATTCAGACATATAGACAGAGGAAAGGAATGCATTTTTCACCCAGCCAAAGACCTATTAATTCCAGCTTTGTGTAAACTCTGAGGATCCAGGTTTAATACACTAATAATTAAAGAATCTCATCATTTATATGCTCCCTTTTAACAGATTGCCTTACAATGTGTGATTTGTCATTCTCCAAGAGAAGTGAACTTTAGCAGATAACACTCGGAGCAAAGACTCCATGGTACTGGACATAGACGTGTTTGGAAAATCAGCAGCCTATTTGGCTTTGTTGAACTGGAGGCACTAAAACCAAAAGGTTTTCAGATTTGGGGTTTTTTTGGTTTTGTTGTTGCTGGGGTGATTTATATCGAGTCAGAAGACTTCTGGCTTTGCTTGCTGATTAAAAAAAAAGAACAAACAACAAACCAATCATTTTCTCTAAGCACGTGTGCATCTGTGCATATGACTGACTTTTAGTGGCCACCGAGAGCCTTGCATGTGAGATGATGGTCCTTACTCTTGCAAGTTTTCAATCCAGATGTGAGAGAAGGAACAGCAGGAAACACAACAGATGCAAAGGAAGCCCAAAGTAAGAGCAGAGCAAAAGATTCAATAAACAGCACTTCCAAAATAGCAAACATCCATCTGTTACCAAAGCTCTGTTGCAATAGCATCTTCAGAGGAGAAAGTGAGAAGGCAATCTAGAGATCTACTAGCTGTGTTTAAACAGCTTTTAAAGCCTTAAAACCATTCCATTTACAAGCTTAAAACAAAGACAACCTTCTTCCCTGGCCTGCTGTTCATCCAATAGTCTTGTGTAGTGTTTTTTTCAAGTGTGTTGCTTATGGTGCCTTGCCCTTGCTGTCAGATTTGCTCTTGGTTACACCTGTGCTATTTTATGGCTTTTAAATGGGCATCAAGTGATTGCACTTAGCTTTAAAATAAACAAATTAAGAAGTTTCAACAGACAAAAATTCAGCTTGCTTGTAGTAAGTTTTGACTTTGTGGGACTAGCAAAAGAACACATAGTATGTTCAAAACCATCCATGGGTGATTCAGAGCATAGATGACAGATGTGCTAAAGAAATTGATGCTGTCCTGTATAAAGCTGAGGATAGCTTCTGCTTTAGATGTAAGTGGCTTGTTACACCTCAGGGAGAGAAACAGCCTGCATGCCCTGGAAGTAGGAAAAGTGCAATTGTGAAGCTGCTGTTTCACATTCAGGAATGGAAGGTAGGAAAAGGGAGCTATGGACAGCTTTATTTTTATTAAGGCTTTTATCACACATCAAAAACCAACCTGAGTTCTTTGAGGGCAGTGATTTAGGACTTTGAGGCAAATTTTCCAGCCTATCTAGATAGTGATTTTATTTCATAAAAACAGAATTTTCAATCTTGTTTTACTTCTGAAGTAATTTCCAAACTTTTTTGACTCTGTCAGATCTTTCTGGCTTCTGCCTCATGTCATGGCTGTACCAGTTTCTCTGAGTTGTTGTCATTTGGAGGAACTGTTATTACATCCTATATGTTGTTTTGGGGTAGGGAGGATGAGTGTAACTATTTTAGTTTCCTTCTGTGCAGTAAAACAGCCTCCTGTTTCCCGTGGGTTAGAGAGCTGTACAACGTTTGGAGAGTGCTCTCGGGGTAATGAAGTTGCACCTACAACCACAGTCCTTTAATGAAAGACAGGAGGTGATAATAGAGTGAGTCACCCAGCCCACAGTGTGTGGAGTCTGGGTACAGCCTGTTCCCGAGGTCTCCAGTAAAAGCTACTAATTCACACCCCCAGGGACGTACTGGGGTGGATTAGACTGTTCTTAGCACCTTCTTAGTTTTCTTATAGTACCAGAGTGTCAGTCCTAAGCTTTGTCTTGTCTTGTTTGGAAAGTAGCACTAATCAGGGCTTCCACTCTTTTGGGGGTTTTGTGCTCATTTGTTGGATTTTTTTTGGTGGGGGTTGTTATTTTTGAATTTCTCTGCACTTTTGGAGATTATTTTAGAGTAGCTGCTTATGCTCCTGTCAAGGAGGAGCAGGATACTGGTGAGTGGTCTGTGTTTAAAACTCTGCAGATTGTTTTGGGAGCTTTGAAGTAAAAGTGATATTGACAAAGGTCTTTGAAAGAAACTTTAATAATAGAAATTTAGCCAATTCCTGGAAAATTTAGTGCTAATGTAGTGTGCCTCTAAGCTGACAGGAGATTTTGTTTAAGTAGGTGGTTATTTGCCTTTGATTATTATGTGCTTTTTATTGTGTGTGGGGGGGATTTTTCTTTAGGTTTTTTTTGGTGTGCTTTTTTTGTAGGGAATGTCATATGTTTGGAGTGGTTTTCTTACTCATTTTTTGTTTAGAGAGTGGAGGTACAAGCAAGCCAGCAGATGAAAAGCAGTGCTTGAGTGCATCTTTGATTTCCATGCCCCTCCTCCAGTTAAAGAGCTTCCTGTTCTCTATTTCAGGTCTCTTTCTGAGCTTAAGGGTGGACTCTGAGAAAAAAATATACCATTAACTCTTTTATAAAAAGGCTTCTTGGAGAGATATGCTAAGAAAGTTTATGAGCAGCTTCTGGCTGACTCACTGTCAGAAGTTACTTACACTGAGAGTCAGTAAAGGGGACAATTATCAACATCTGTGTCCATTTTTCTAAGAAGTCATTTGTTAGGTGACAGAGGTTGGTAGGCTTGGCTAAGGAGAAATTTCGGTGCAAACAGGTACAGGATGTGGTTCTTTAATAAGCTATGGTGGTATAAATCTCTGGGAAGGCTGCTCATGTCCAGCAGTAGCAACATGCTACACTTCATATGGCCTTAAACACAGTTTACAGTAGCAGACGCCTTTGGGCAAACAATCCAGGTTTCAAGCTTTACACTTGTGTATCTCCCTCCTAGATTGTTTGTCTAATAGAAGACACTGGATTAGCTAAGCTACCTTTTGTTAATTAAGCAAAGGCTTACTCTGCAGTCATGTAGCATTACTTGGCATAAGAGCCAGTAAAAAAACCCCAAACAACTATTAAAGTACTGTCCAGATTATTGGAGCCTCCCCAAGAGAAAATTAGGCCAATAACACTGTCCTTAGATTTGTTAATTGCTTTAAAAATTTCTATAGGGAGGGTTGAGATTTTTAAGCATGCCAAAGAAGGGATTTATTGAAATAATCTTTTGTTCACATGATTATCTGAAGGATATAATATAATTTGCCTAAATATGAGTACGTGACAAATAAAGAGGAATATCTACCATTGGTGTGCAATATGCTCAAACTAACTGTGAGTCATTGATTTCCAAAGCTTTGAGATCCATTGATCTCTCACTCTTAATTTTCTGTCAGATGGGTTTTCTCTGTTGTTTAAAGATGGGCTTAGAGCCAGATGTGGGATACAGAAAGCCACAAATATTTCTCCTTCATAAAAGGGCAGTTTCAAACATGATCCCCCCTATTGGTTTTAAAATAATTTATCAGCATTTTGTGCTTTGATCACACCTCTCACTTCCCAAAGAAAACTTTGCTGTGTGTGTGAACCAGTATGGCAGAGCTGTAACCAGTCAAGCAGGAGTTTCATCTTCCTGTACTAGATTGCTAATGGCAGGTCCCAGTCTGAGGCACCACACACCTTCTGTTTAGTCTCTGTACTTTCAATCATGGCAACAGATGTTAGTAATCTTCTTTTGGCACTTTGACCCGTTTTTAGGAATAAACAGGTGCCAAGTGAGACAAAGGTAGCAGCAGCACTTACTGGGGAAGGTGTCAGCAGGTGGGCGGAAGACAGGAGCACCTGACCCCTCCTGACTGCACAATTAGGAATTTAAAAGCAGATGTAAAACAAAGATATGTGTATGAAGTCACTCCATCAGCAAAGCAACTGGGGATGTAGCACACATGGAGCTTCTAAGGCAGTCAATGAAACTTTCCACCGTAAGGGTGTTCCTCTTCTAATGTAGGTGGAAATGAGGAGAGGTAGGGTGTGGATGATAACTTGGTTTTGACAGTTATCTGTCACATTAATCTTCCTGTCACATTAATCTTGCACAAATGTAATATAAGATACCGTAGTCCAGCACAGTACCCAAACCTCTGTGAGAAGAGGCAAATGCTGGGTTGTCTGAGATAATTTCTATGCCTCTGTATTTGGCAATGTATATCCTAACTCTCCCAAATCCTCTTCCATCCTCTCTGGAGGAAGCTGTCTGCCTTGTACTCTAAAGAGCCTCCTGGATATCCCAGCCCCTTTTATCCCACCTCCTTTTAGACTTCCATCAGGCACCTTCCCTAGGCCTCCCCATGTTGGTGCCATGTGTTGGCCTCTTTGGTGCCATCAGTGGCCACCCTGGCTGTGGTCTGTCTGGTTCTTAGCTCTGGACATCCTTTGTTCAACCAGCCATGTGAGTGTACAGCCCCTCACTGGTGTGTGAGATTTGAGAAGGGACCAGGGGGAGCAGCTCTGCGTTTTCTTAGAAGAAAATGCCCCATGGAAGGATGTGCCTGCCATGGTTTGAGTTCTGCAGCATGAACTGCTCCTCATGCTTGGCTCAGGGCAGGCATAACTTTCTGCCTGCAACCCTCCCAGTGGCCAAGGCCTGAATGCTTCCTTGTAAAGAGCATGTTTACTTCACACAGACTTAAGACAAGACTTTCGAAAGCTTTATTTTGGTGAAGTTAAAGGTTAGCTGGATATTTAAAGAGATACAAGGATGGTTTACTTTATCCTACCTTTAAATGTTAAGGCTAGTTGGTAGAGCAAAGGCAGTGCAGAAATTAATGGAGTGTATACATAAAATGGGAATGCTGTCAGAGCCAATTTTCTTAAGCATTGTGAGTACTGCTGACGTAAAATGAAATAATATTTTTTTCGTCGCTGTGTCTTATGAGTGCCTGTGAACTTGTTGGAAAGTCAGAGACGAAGTTTTGGGTATGTTTTGGAGGGCATGTACAAAGAATAGGTGCAGTTTATGTCATTTTCATGTTTATAAATCGCTTAAATAGTCTTGACTCAGAGAAATTTATTGAATCTAGTGCTATCTTTCATGTAAAATAGTGTGCCTGTAGTCTACAGCTTTTAAGGATCTATTTTTTTTCCTCCACTGTATATTGTAGAATTGTATTCTTTCCTAATATGGTGTTTGAGAGATGTTTTAAAAATAAATCATATTGACATCTGGATTTAATTATAAATTTCAAAGATAGGAACACATAGTTTATACAATATTTCAGCACAATGTTCATCTGAGCAGTACGCAATGAAAGCATTTTATTAAATTTATATTATTCAAGGAGCCCAAATACTTAGGTTTGTGAGAATTTGTATATTAATATGGAGAAAGGTCAAAACAATTGTCTGCTGAAACCAACAACAAATTTCTGTCCTCTACAGAAATAAACCTGTGATATCAGTGTAAGTTACTCGAGCTGCAGAGCTAATGCAAATTAGCTCTCCTTCACCATTTATTGGAAGATTTTGTGAAAGAAGAACTACAGAGAGTGGTTGTAACACTCTGTTGTTCAGTACGGTGTTGGTGTATTGCTCATCTCTGACCAGCAGTATTTCAACTTACCATTTTGCAGCTACAAAAGCTCAGAAGGATTTCTGGCTGAGGCTCTTAGGAGTTGGATCATTGCAGGGTAACTGAAATACTTGACATAGAATTTGTTTCATGATTTTACCATAGTTTGCTTGAGAGGTAACAGAAGCTTATCCTGAGCTCTATCGTGGTTGATATCACATATATTTGCCTGGAGCACAGGTGGGAGATGAAGTACAGCAAATGGGTTTATCTGGAATGATGTCCTATAATAGTATCCTTATAGCCAAATTGGTGAGATAGAGACTGGCTAAATGAATGATAAGCTGAGTGGAAAGCTGTCTGGACTGTTGGACTCAAAAGGTCTGACTGTCAGAGTTATGAAGGCCCGCGGATGGCCCACCACCAGTGACATCACTGGGGGGTGAAAGGGGAGTCAGAATTGTGTGTTGTATTTATGAATGACTTAGGTGATGGGGCAGAGGGCACTTCTGCCAAGTTTATGAGGGGATACTGACTTATGGGGGGAGCGGCTGATATACTGGAGGACAGGGCTGCTCTCAGGGCTGCAGAGGCCTAGGGTGGAGAAATGGGCTGATGGGCTCCACGTGAATTCCAATAAAGGCAAGCACAGAGTCCTGCACCTGGGGTGGAATAACAGGTTGGAAGCCTGGGTAGAAAGTAGCTTTGCAGCAAAGTTCCTGGGAGTACTGATGGACAAGTTGAATGTTAATCTGCAGTGTGCCTCTGCAGCAAAGGTAGTCAAAAGCATAGGGGGCTGTATTAGCAAGAATGTGGCCAAAAGAAAACATTCCGTTTCCTTTATGTGGGTGTCTGAAACCATGTCTGGAATGTCAGGTCCAGTTTGGGGCTCCCCAATACAAGACTGGCATTGATATACTGCAGTGAACAGCCACCAGAACGTTTGGGATGTGGGGGCACACAATGTATGATGAGCAGCTGAGAGCTGGGTTTGCCTAATGGGATAATAAAGAGAAAAGGAAGCCAGGCTCTTAAGGTCAAATTTGATGCAAAAAACCCCCCAACCTTTTAACGTGGGGATGGTTGGACACTGCAACATAGAGTAGGTTACAGACTCTCCATTCTTGGCAATATCAAAACTTGACACAACAAGACCCTGAAGAATCTGATGCAATTTTGAGCAGCAAGTTGCATTAGGTGACCTCCAGACATCCCTTCTCACCCGAATCACTTTGTGCCTTGAAGGTGGTGAAAGAAAAATAAAAAGCAAGACTGATGCTAAAATCATGAAATTTATATATACCAGTTGGTTGATGACATTCTAAGACTTCTAATATCCATGTGTTTCTGGTTTTGCACTGAATAGTATGCCTCCCAAGAACTGAGTTAGTGCTACGGTGAGTTATGCTTGTTCATGGTGTCTCTTACAAATACTGTAAAATGGAGCATGTTCCTAGTGCACAAAATTGTTAATTCGTGAAATATATTTCTCTCACAAACCACCAGTTAAAGTGTTTTTGCTTTACTATAGATGTTTCTCCCAGTTTCCCAAGTTCCTTTGTACTTTGAATTTTATTCACCTCTTTGCAGACTGCCACCTTCTTTTTGTAAAGTTGTACACTCTAGACACAATACTTTATGCAAAATATTGTGCTAGATTCAACAAAATTTTTCTTTAAGACTATTAAAATGATCTATGAGACCCATGTGTCACATCTCCCAAAATATACTGACGCATGGGAATATTCCAATACTATAGTCTCCAGGGTACCTCTAATGTCTTCCTGAATGTAATACAACATATTCCAGGATGCTGAAGCATAATTTGTCTTCCTAATGTTACTACTTCCAATATTTACCGATGGTTCAGCTGTATGAACCTAAAATACAGATGAATAAAAATATGCAAGAAGAGAAAGAAAGATGGGAATGGTGAAATAACACATTCCCTCACCAGTTTCTTGAAAGAAATTGATGAGACTGTGAAAGCAAGGGATTATTTGAGGCATTGAATCAGACATCTGGAAGGGGTGAAGATGGAACAGCTGGAAGTGCAGGTATAGAATTCCATTCTCCTGGGAAGAGGATTTGTCTGGCTAAATTAGGAAGAAAGACATGGGAAGGCAAAAACATGCAGAGAATGTATAAAAGTAGCCTGATCATGGAAACTTGGTGAAGCTGGAGAAGGAGGAGTACATGTTAGGCTAAGTTGAAGCTGGAATTTAGCTGGAGTTGACCTACTGTTGGGGAAGAGTAGCAAAAATTATTATTGAAACCTAGAAGGCACAATAATAATCATGCAGACAAAAACACCTTGCAGATTTTAAATACTGTGGTCAACAGTGGTTTTTTCTCTTTCTTACATGTTGGTGAAAATATAGTTATTACAGCAAGTTTAATGTTGTAAAAGCTTGACAAAAATCAATGTAAAGATCTGGGAAACAGTATAAATAGTGACAACCATATCTCTGAGACTGCTGTTGTAGAGATGCAACAGGCACTTTTACTGAAACACTAAACTGTGTTTATTGTGATATAGATCATCATGGCAGACTAAATTATTTTCCAATTGCAAATTAAGAACGTGAATAGTCTTTAGTTTCTATAGATACCAGAGTGACTTTTATTATTCTGAAGAATCAGAGTGGAAATGTTGGTTAACTGGTTCTTAATCTGTTCTTATCCCACTGATTTAGTTCATAAAACTTGATTTTTGCCTCCTCATTGGAAGGACATCTAGTGTTCCAACTGATAACAAGAGCAACTGATTGTTTCCTTTCATGCAGTCAAAATGGTCAGCTAGTGACAGAGAGGAGTGGGTGGAATAGGAAGGACACATCTCAAGGCATAGTTCAGAGGAAGGTATCCCAATGGATAGAGGAGGCTGAAGTGCATGTCTCTTTCTTGATTTAAAAGAAAGGACAAAACTCCAAAAAATAGCAATGAAGCTCTATAGACCAAATTCTCACAAGAACAGATCTAAGGTCAGATCACTATAGTTGCTCTGGGCTGCATTGGTTTCCACAGACAGCAAAGCTACTGAGATTTTTGTAAGACTTTCAATACCAAGGTCCTCTCCATGTTTCCAGTGACTGAATACTTACTCTGCAAATTTACCAAGGCAAATCCTTCAAAAAACAATTAAATTTGTTGTCTTAATTGCATAGGTTGTGGTTTGGTTTGGGGTTTGTTGTTTGCTTGTATTTAAACATTTAATGAGATATTAAGATCTAATAAGATCATAGCTCAAATTTCTTTAGCAATTGGATATGAACTGGAGAGTTGTCAGATGAGTTTCCATCTTAATTATAGCACCACATCTGCACTCCTGAAATTGAGATTGTTGGCTGTATCTTCAGTGACTGAAAGGAGTTTGATTACACCCAATAATATCTGAAGGTCAGTCTGCACCTGAAGTAACATTCTTAGCTGTTCAGTTCAGAAAATAAAAATATTTCTGTCAAGCCTTACCTTTCCCTGCCTTAAGTGCATGAAGCTAATACATCACAAATTTAAAAAATTCATTTCCATTACGTTTCCCTGTATGCAGGACCCAAAAATGGAAGTTGGGATCTTTGGAAAAATACTATCCTGTAGCCTATAAATAATTTAAAAATTTAAAATCTGAGAAAGGAGAAAACCCCTTGACTAAAAGCATGGTAGTTGCCTCTCTTATTTTTTTGCAGTAGGAGTGCTACACCCATCAACATCTCTGGTAAGCTGCAGCAAGACTAAACCAAATAAACTTCAGGGGCAATTTCTTGCCCTGGTTTTCCAATATCAAAATTGCAAGTGTCTAATTAAAGTGCTTCTTAGAAACAGATTCTGTATTTCTATTTGATAAAGAACCATCTTTATTCAGTAGAATATAAATTTAACTTTCTAGGAACACATTAGTAATATTTTTTTTTTTTTTTTAAATCACAACAATGAAGAAATTATTTGGAGATGGTAATTTGTATCCCATCTACTCTTTGGCTGTTTCTGTTGGTATTGTGTAAATGTTTTGAGTGATTTTACTTAGCCTTTTGGAGGATATTTACAGTCTCTCCATGACATTAAAAGACTTGTCTGGAGATGTCAAAGGTGCATGTGCATCTGACTTTTATGTCAGCTTCTACATACTTTGATTATACAAAATTATTAAAGAAAAAAAGGAGGTTTCCACAGGTTTGTTAATTTTGTAATGCTATTTTGGCTGACAGGAGTAGGAGGTCTTTATTTTTTTGTGAAATGTTTGCACACTCTTGTGTTGAGGAGCTCAGGGTAATAGAAATGACACAGTAAGAAAACATTAAGTTCCCTCTCAAACCCATTATTCTTATTCTACCTATTGTTTATTTCACAGTTCTTTGAAAAAAATCAGTCTTAACTCACATGTACCCTTCTTTAATCCAAAGTTTTCAGAAGAACAACAGATACCCTGCTCTGTGGTGTGATGGTTTCCATTTGGTGTCACTCCTTTCTTTGTGTTTGCCTGGAAAGAGGGAACAGTACAGGATGAAACAACATGAAACAACAAAACTGAGCTCATTGCTAATATGAGTATAGAGGTCAAAGAGAGAGAGCAGACTAAGAGTGTGCTTTGGTTGTTCTTCCAGAGATGCCAAATAGATAAGTTCTTTCAAAAAAGTAGCTATAGATCTTTGAGGAAAAGTGAAAAAAAAAAAAAAAGAGTGTCTACTGGGTGCAAAGGTGTTGTAAGTTCTCAAGTCATACTGAGTTCGCTGGCATATGCAAGGTTTTAGCTACACTGGTCCTTCAGAAGGAATACATTGCACTGCCAAGAGCCACTTTAAAAACCATTAAACATAAGTAAAACTGTCAAGCCCATTTCTTCTGCTTCTGTCTCCTCCATAATAAGCAAAAAAAAAAAGAAATAATTTTTTTCTAAGATACTTGCTTCCTTTGTTGCTAAGATGTTTTGCTGTAGCTGAGGAGCTCTGCTGCTGTTACAGTCCTGTGCATTTCATTTTCTGGAGTGGAAAAAACCCCTAGCATAGTGATCAGGATAAGGTACTTTGGGTTGACTGGAGCAAGCTTGCACTCCAGGTTTCAGATGCAAAAGTAATGTTTGAAACATTGTGCATTGTTCCTTCTGGAAAACTCCTTCC
>VXAY01007493.1:439878-512031 GCA_013399855.1 Oxyruncus cristatus | reverse complement strand
TTTTTATGGTTTCCTACACACCTTTCTTGATATACTTCCCATGTATAGGAATGTAAGATCTGTGGAATCTGCACTCTTCTCTCCTGCAGAGCAGAGCATTCTGTCCTTTCCCTCATGCTGCATGCACTCCCTGAGCATCCCTGAGCGTCCCTTGCAAGCTCTCAAGAGGTATAAGAGTAGCAAAGTTGAGCCCAGAAAAATCCTCAGCAGTTTCCCTAGGACAGACATTCAATCATGGCTTCTTAAACTGTGTGTTTTTGGAGTTTCTTAAAATCACAGAATGTTGGGCAAACTGGGCTGTTAATGATCCCAGCAACAGCAGATTTCACTTTCTGCAGGTTTTTTTTCTCCACAGGTTTTTTTTTTCTCTGTATCAATGCAGCTGAGCTTTTATGTTATTGGAAACCCTCTTCCTCAATGCACCGTTTTTTTAAAAAAGCGGGAAAGGTAAGATCAACAGGTCTTTTTTCTCAGGAAGTTGTTTGCACATCTGCATTCTCACACCTTTGGCTTGTGCGGGTTATCTGCTTGTTGCCTGCAAATTGCAGAACAACTGCTCAAATTCCCGCTGTTTTTTTTCTCCCATCTTGTTAAGTGCAGAGGAAACACAAAGTTCATTGTTAATCTAATTATGTTCCACACAGTCTAATCAAATACTTATTAGTCATATTACAATGATATGACTTCTGGTTGCAATTATATGCAATTAATGTACAAACGCACCCTGTGATATCCTTTTCTTGGATGCTGTGCTTACCTTTTCACTGACTCTCTGGGTCCAAGGGTTAAAGGCGTCTGTATAGCAAGGGCACAGGGCTTGGCAAGTGATCAGCATCCCAAGTCCTTTACCAGGAGGAAGAGGAGGATGTAGGTTGTTTCTTCTTCACTTTTTCAGTTTCCATATGTGGTCATTTTTCATGTGTGTTAACATGCTGGTTTTTATTCCATTGACCTGCAGGTTTTATCTTGTTTACAAATTTACATCTGTTCTGTACATATTGAGTACTAGTTCTTTTTTTAACCCCTAAAATAATGTTTGCCCAGTTCTTTAACTTATTGTGGCAGAGTGGTTGACAGCCCTGGAATCATCCTGCACCTTTGCTCCTATTGCCCTGTGTCTGTGACTCTCCTGCACTACTCCTCCTCTGCTATCCTGCTGTGCCTGTGTTTCTCCAGGAAAATCCTTTATGCTGTTGTGGCCGATACTTTATTATTCACAAATAACTGTTTCTTGATACTGTTAGTTACTAAATTACACATAGAATAAGAGTTACATCACACAACTGTAGAATGCTAAACAAACCAAAGAAACCAGGTTACCAGTCACTGGATTATTAGATAATTTCTGTTACAAACAAACAAGTGAAAGCAAAATTCCAAGTAAGTCACAACAAGGTCTCAGGGGTGCAGCCTGCTGCAAGCAAGGTCATCCCCATATCTACTGGTCTACAAGGCTTTTGGTGTTTAACCAGCTCCACTGGCACAGCTTTTCAAGTGTTTCTCCTTTTGGTCCCCAAACCCACCCCAGCTGTCACCAAGGACAGTGTGTAAAACTGTCAAGCCCGTGTGTGTGATGCCTTCTGCTGCACATGGCCCATTGCAGGGCACATGAGGGCTCTGCCTCTGTGGAGGGCAGCTGGTCTGTCACCAGTGTCCCTGAGCCTCAGCTCGCCTTCCTCTGCTCCATGCTTGTGACTTCCCCTCCCATCTCAGCATATGCTGCCTGCTGTAACTGATTCAAGATCATTTTAGCCAAAGGATCTGAGGTTTTCCTCTGTATTTTCATCTAGGAGGACTGGTACTCTCAGGGGAGACCATTTCATTTTGGCATAATAGAGTATGGCCACACCCTTTAATATAGTGTGTTTGGCATGCCTGCAGGGAGAGGTGAAGGTAAAGGGGATGACAGAGACAAGTGGCATCTGTGAAATAATACCTCATCCCTCCCTTCTACATGGAGATGAGAAAAAAGTATTCTCTATTTTTTCTCTTTTTTCCCCCACTCTTTTCTTTTTCTCTGGTGCTGCTATTTGCAAGATCTTTGAGTTGCTTCACTCACTACTACTAAGTGCCTTTTGATAGGGCAGTGGACTTCAAAGAGGATTCTTCTGGATCCCTAAGGGTTTGCAAAGGAAATACGTGGAACGCATTGTAGGTTTGGGGTGGCCAGAGGAAGATGTTGCTGACAAAGCATTCCAGTAACTGTAGCTATCAAAATTGCCACCACATTTGGAAGTAAGCTTCTTAAGGAAAACCTTTTTTACAACAGTACCTATTTAAAAGTAGTTCCTGCCTTCAATGTTGCAGGTAACAGATGAGAATTTTATTCATTAGGACACAGGGTTAGTTTCTCTCTGGTGAAATGATTAATTATTTTGACTGCAAACTGTCAAAAGGACGGGCTGTATGAAGGGAGATGTGACTATGGCTCTTCTTTTACTTTGTTCAACTGCTGTGCTCACCGTATACAAGCAAGATCTAATCCATAAATCAGACAGTGATGTTAAGGTGGACTTACAGTGGACCACTTCAGCATAAGCACTTGTGCCTTGCAATTGGAAAAGTGTGGTTTTACCATGTTTCTATCTGGTTTATTTTTAATATTTTAAAATTTGGGGTTTTATCCAGATACTATCACGATCATTACAACCTGGAGAGTAGCAGCACATCGTCTGGTTTGTTCCAGGTGCTGGTAAACTCATGCAATTTTCCTAGTCTATGGTGTTCATGCAGCCACTTTGAACTAAGAATGGGCTAAGAATGCATGAAATTATTCTTTTATGAAATATGTTTATCAGGAGCCTGAAAATGTATTCTCTTGAGGTAAAAGAGGTAAAAGTTGTGTGAACGAATGAAGAACAGATACCTGTCTGCAAATTTGGTGCTATGACTCAACATAAAAAGATGGCTCTGCTGAGATATTACAGTGAAAAAAGTAATTTGTAAGACTCAAATAATATTTTATGTTTTGAAAGTAAAGTGTAGAGACAAAGGATCCAAAATTTGGGAAATGGTGTGCATGTTCAGCTTAGTCCTACTCAGCTTTTATTGGTAGTATCAAACTGTGGAATGCAACAGGTTCTGAGGAAGCAGGCAGCATTGAAAGCCCTTTTGAATGGTAACTTCAAACACAGTCTCTTTTCTCTTTGGTTATCAGTCTATTTAGGTGTTTTATAAATAGTAAAGATAGTTAGATATTTTCAATAGGAAAGAGCGGGGGCAGAACAGGGAAGTAATAAGTTATACGAGATACCAATCATATTTCCATCAACAGAAAATGACTCATGATTCGTAAAAGCCTTCTTTATACTAGAAAATACATTGTTTAGAATTTTGTTTGAAAATTAAACAGAATGTCTAACTTTTCAGCAGCTGTAACTTCCTGGCCTGATTTTCAAGGGACATTCTATAAATAAAAACATGTATTTCAAAGCTTGAATTCTCCTTTGAAAAGCCTATAGGCAGCTTTGGTGGGATATTGGTTTTCAGCACAGCTTTATCAATTTGCCAGCTGAGCAATGCTTTTGCAAGGGAAGCAGTGAGTAAGAACTGTGTTTTGAGTTGGCAAGTCAGAATAAGGCACCTTGCAAAAACAAATATGCAAAAGAAAAAACTCTATGCAAAATGCAAAGCAAAATTTATGCTAAGATTGCTGTTCTGAACAGCAGTGTACAGCAGCACCATGAGATTTTGGTCAATTCACCACCTGTGAGTAATCCTCTAAATAAAGGTATAAATTTCAGAGTAAATCCCTCTGCCAGGCTTTCTGAGCCCTGCACATTAACAAGAATATATACAGTGTGCAATTCGGTAAGATCTGTGGGAGAAAAAAAAGGAAGATTAAAAGATAATCCCTCTGTCAGTTTTTTGTTATACAGGCTGCGTGCACATACTGACTTAAAAGTTTCTTTTCTGGTGCCTTTGCTGAGATGCCATATAACTCTGTGATTCAGAGTGCATCAGAGGCACTGGAGGGTAGACCTTAACTAGACACCAGCAAAAACAAAAGTCCTCTCTGAAAAGGCTTTCCCACCCTTTATGATTAAATTCTGGTGTCAGGAGGAGGCACACAGCATATCAGGAGCAATAGAGCTACCATGAAGCCAACAGAGGCAGAAGGTGGACACATCATGCAGTGCTTGTTGGCAGGCTGTTTTAGAGTGGGGACAGAAGATCACACCGTGGTGATAGCTCCCATTTGACACATGTATGGATACACATTTGCTTTATTATTCGCTTTTTAAAATTTCACTTAGCCAGAACAATGAGATCTGCTGTCTCCTAACTTTAGTAACGGCTGTTTCTGTACCAGGTACGACTCCTGGGCCAAGCGGCACAATGTAGCATGGCTTATGTCTGTGCACTTCAGCTCTCGTCCTTCCTCATGCCCTCTTCCTCCAATTCCCCCAGACAAGGTGGCTACGTCCATGGCTAACCATGAGCAGTGCCTTGCATGAGCTATCCCCTGAATGAAGGCCAAGCACTGACTGGGAGGGTAAGCCTTCGAATGAGCCAGAACTGTGCCAGGGAACATGCCAAGAGCAAGGAGGTAAAGATGACTGTGGCCCAGCTCTCTGTCTGTGTCCTGGCCTTGTTCTGTTTACTGGAATAGACAGAGCACATAGCCAAAGAGGTCAGGAAGAGAGCACAGCACTGAATGTTTTTAGCACACTAGGGACATTTGCCCTGCTGGCCTTGGCAATGTTTTCTCATGCACCACTTCTGTGCATATGCTCGTTCCTTTGCCCTGCTCGTGTTCCCCTGCTTCCCCCGCCTGCACCCTACCTTTTCAGGCATGTCTGAGTCAGACGGCCCAAGAAAAAAGCTTGCTGTTAAACTGCATCCTTATTGTGTCCTGTAGTGATTGAAATAATTTTCTTGAGTTTTAATCTGCTGTATGAAGGCCAAACACATCTGGTCTGGTAGCCCCACTCAGATTTGGAATGAGGGACTGAGACTCTACCACCCTTTAAAGAATAATGTTCCCAGGAATATACAGGACTGCAAAAGGCTGCTTGCTGCCCTGCCAAGGAGCCTGCAATAGTATCTGTACTCCTGTGAACTTCTGCAGAAACCACACAGTTTAATTTCTGACTTGGTTTGATTCCAAGGGAATACAGAGCTCTAACTCAGGCCACCTTGTGTTACACACCAGTGACTTTCCCACTCATGAACAGTGTATGCTGCATCTGGGGTACAAACACAAGTCGTGGGCAAAGATAAAGAGAACCTTGTTAGAGTGGAATAATTGTTAAAACAAGTAATAATATTAGAACTGAGTATTTTCTCCAGTTAATTTAGCAGCAGTGTGGCAGTAATGCCATCAGAGAAAAGGCAGTGGTAGAAAAGATGGGTTTACTATATGGGTGACTAATGTGAATTCTCTCTGGTTTATTTAGGTGAGTTAATAAAGTGAAAAAAATATTCCCCCAGTGATCTATGAGTTCATGCCCTGCTGCTTTCCAGCAAGATAAGAGCTCCCTGATGCCTGAAGCATTTTTTTTAAAATACTGTACAGGCTCTAAAATCACTGAAGTGGTTGAAAACTTTCCCAACACTAAATTTGTCTTTTTGTGATGGTGGAAACCTGGTGTAGTGGTAAGAATTGCTTTCAGGGTATCCTGAGACAAACCTTAAAAACTGAGAAAGCAGCTTGATTTGGGCCAATGATCCTGTGGGCACAGATTGGTTAGGCCCTGCAAACCATGAGCATCACTTAGAGGAACTGTCACTGAGGAGTTGTGTATGCTTGGAGGTTATTTTAGTTCTTTTCAGACTTTACAGAAGAACTAACCACAGAGAAGTTGTCTTCTTAGCAGAATGCTGCAATGACTTGTCTTTACCAGTCAAAATTCAGAACAGGGATCTGGAAAAACAGAAAACATCCCCAGAAACGTGTATATGAAACTATGCAAGGGGGAGGAGGCATGCAACTTTGGACTCCAGCACAGGAGAGCTGACTCTGCTGACACTGAGACTCAAGGACAAAATTGCCTATTGGCTTTGAACCAAGCACTGGTTCAAAATTAAGATAATGGGAAAATTTCCTTTTTATTGGACTCTTTTTTAATTTTTTTTTCCCCAAAGTGTTTATTATCTTGCTCATTGAAAGCCTGTTGCCTCTGTTCTAAGGGTTTTTTTCCAGGATCAGAGATGTCTTACATTCCTCAAGTGCAATTCATTTCCAATAAAACGCGCTATGTTCCATATCAACCATTAATGTTTCCAGATTGTAAACCTGACAGGTTTAACAGATTTATTCTTGTTTTCTATTAGTGTGAAGCTAAGATTTTGAGATTAACATTTAGCATGCTGTGGAGACTAAGCAGCTCTTTCTGTGTCTATGACTTTGCTCTGTGGTGAAAGTAAACAGCCAAAATAAACCAGGAAAAGCAGCTCCTTCCTGAAGTGACTGAGGTCTGAACAATTGTAGTTTTAACATTTAGCAAAATAACAAAGGGAAAAAGATCCAGAATATAAAATATATTAATACTTTCAAAAAACCCTCAAAATTTAATAAGAAGATATTCTGTAGCTAAATATTTACACAAGCGACTATCCCAGAAAACAGAGGTAGAGGAGAACTACACACAAAAAGCTAGGCTGGTACAAATTGTCGGTATTCCCTTTATGGTGAGTTATGAAATCATGGATGCCAGCAGCCAACGACTTGAGAAATGTCACAGAATTGTGACTGTAGCTCCCACGTTCCCTACCAGAGTCGTGGGCAGAGAGAAAGGGATTGCCAACCTGCTGTTTCCTGGTATTGCTAGAGGGCAGATGGAAGTCTCCCATCAGTTTATTCCTGTAACATCAAGTCACAGCATGAAAATGATTGAGATCATGCCTCGCATAAGCTCTTGAGCAGTTCTGTGCTCGACTGTAGGAGGGTTGGGGCAGAGGCTTTGTGTCAGTTTTGTGTGCTGACCAGGGACAAATGAAATCCTTTTTAATTTCCTGATGAGAATCTCTGGTTGTACCTATTCAGGCATTACCTAAGCCTCCCTTGAACAACAAGGGGGTTTGCTTGTTTGCATGTTTAGTTCTTGATTAATGACTGAAACCATTTAAAGTATTTACAGTGAGCTGTGTTTGGATTCTTAGTGGGCAAGCAAGCTGGGTTTTTTATGTAAAGCTTACGTCTATAAAGCAAACACAAAATCTGATTCCTTGTTCCAGTGTGGAAAAAATACAACTTACTATGAAAAATCACACTAAGAGTTCTGTTTATTTATTTATTTATTTATTTATTTATTTATTTATAATCATAGACTTATAGAATGGTTGGGTTGGAAGGGACCTTAAAGATCATGTAGTTTCAACACCCCTGTCATGGGCAGGGATGACTTTCACTAGACCAGGTTGCTCAGCAAACATGCAATAAACCTATAACTAGAAATACATCTCTAGGTTCATTAGCAGGAACAGGTGACAAGTAATATGGAGTACAGGTTTTGATCCAGTGTATGAATACAATGGAAACAAACTAGCCAGTTCTAGATGCCTTCATACTTGGACCAAAGGGCTGCCTACATGTGTATTGTGCCATATTTTCTGCCTAAACCCCTGCCACAGAAATTCCTGTTGATACGTAAAGAACTTTAGGCCATTTGTAAAACTGATTTTAGTGCAGCTTGGGCCATGGAGATATTCCTTCAAATTTTTTATAACACTCGAAGAAAATGAATGTCTGATACTGGGAACATGCAGCAGAGCTTGTTAAGAAAGTAAGAAGTCAATGTTAACTTTAATGTTAATTTAGCGCACTTAACACTGAGATTAGTTCAGTTGGTTAGAGCATGGTGCTAATAACACCACAGTTGTGGGTTTGATCCACCTATGGTCCATTCACTTAGGAGTTGGATTCAATGATCCTTGTGGGTCTCTTCTAACTCAAAATATTCTGTGATTAATTCCACTTCCCCAGGCTTAATTAGAGTTGTGGAAAAGAAACAGTATTGTGAATAGACATGAATTAAGAAATTAAAATGACTTTGCAGTAAAATTCTAAAGCCAAACTGATCTTTGTTGGTGGAAACAATTTGGTGGAGAGCTTAAAAACAGTAAGGTGGATCCAATTGGTCTCACATTTGGATCCACCTCTCATATTTGGATCCCAAGGTTGTAGTTTGGTTTCACATTTAATGGTGGAGCCAGCAGGCGCACACTGTACTCAGCCTGAGAACTACAGCAGGACCACCTTGAATCGCTCATAACTTAAATCTTTATTTCCATAAATAAAAGAATTAATCTTACTTACAGACTGTTGGCTATGAGATATGAATATATTGACTAGATAAGGCAAACATGATCATATTTATCTGGCTAAGAACAGATAGATTATTTTTTTCTTATGCTTTGTGGTGACTCTATGCAAGCAAAACATGATTTTTTTTCCCCCCCCTCTGAAAGCACATAGCATGGGTTTGTATTCATCTCAGCAGACTGTGTTTAATTGGGTTCAGCACTGCCTTAAGTTGACAGTACAGATTCCTGGTCTGGCACCAGTTAACGTTTACTGCAGATGTATCTCGAGGTTCTTATAGGCCTGCAAAAATGGAGCTGCTGAGAGACCCTGCAAAGCAGTATATTTGTGTTCCTGCTGGAATAAGTAAGCTGCAACTTTAGGTGTATTGGATTACTTGACATGCTTCAAAGGTCAGTTCATGGAAAAACGTCAGTGAAAACCTCCCAACGGTGATTCTCCATCTCTTTCTCTTCCACCAAGTGGGTGAAAAAAAATAGAGACAGGGAGGAAAATTCTGGCAACTGCACACTTTTATTTAGAGGAGGTTCTGGTTGACTTGTAGTGAGCACTTCATTGTCTTTTCAGTTTCTGTTGTATTTTTCTCATTGTCATAGATTTCAGTAGTTTTACTACTTTAGTAGCAAACATGGACTATTCATGATCAATTACGTTTAATATGTTTTCTTTGCCCCCAGTTTAATGTGCATACAAAAATGGGTTTACTGCAATATGTGACTGTGTATGAGAATAATGATTATTTTTAAGTACTGGCACCAATGCTTTTTGTTAAGAATTTGAGATCCTGACAAATTCTAAACCTAAATTGCTGAGTAGTGAATGTCATGTTCAGCTTGTGGGGCACCTGGAGGTAACTCCGTACTAAGAGGCTGCTCTCACTATCTGTGTTGTGTATCAGCTGAAAAGTTTAAGACACAAGATTCATTTCACTCCCAGGAACTATTATTAATATATTCTTTATCTAGCAGAGAGTGAAGTATTTTGAATTAACATGAAAATACTTACATACAAATATTAAAAAGTTAGCACACAATTCTGTATTATTACAGACGTGTAAAATACTAAATACATATGTGAACATGTTCAAAAAAATCTTAGTTTTGTGTGCAACATCTTCTTAGAGCAGAGCCACAGGGAAACTACTTTATTTCATCTCTTTCTTTCACACAAACTGGCAACAATTTTAAAACAGCTCTTTCACGTCAGCTCTGTACATAATTGTTCTGTTTTGGCTGGCTAGTATTATCTGCTGAAATACCACTTCTTATCTTCCATCTCTTTGCTGGCTCTTGTCCACTTTTCAGCTACTCCTCTGCATCTTCTGACTTGCTGGCTTCTTTGAGAGATGATTTATAGTGCTATAGATTGTATCCTGCCTGCTTTTGGTAATTTTTATTTATTTCTTTTAGTCGATGTCCCACTGTTGTTTTAGCAAGGACAAGCCAGATTTTTTGTGGATAAGTGTAAAGGTGGTTCTTGATGTGTAACTATGTGGCAGTGATGAAGGAATAAGATTATTTAGTTCAAAGCCATAGTTCTTAAGACATTAATTAAGATTTTCTTTTGATATGACAGAAAAGTTTCCATGCTTACATTTCAAACTCCATTCCTTACTGTTTTAATTGTCACCATGCTGTAATTGCTCAATGGCTCTAGGAACAAGAAATATCTCATACTTTCTTTCACAGGGAATAGTACAGAACAATGTCTCTATGAGGAATGATAGAGGACAGTAAGGGATTGTTCTCATTTTTCTCCTTTCTTTTAAAAAACCTGGAATTACCCATGTTTAGTCCATCAAGGCTTTAATGATCCTCAAAACAGGGAACGCTTTTTGTTCCAGTGACTTTTGTGAAGTCACATACCAGAGTGATGAGCATGAGAAACCCTAGAGAGGCAGCAAGACAGATGTCCTATAAGGTTAAATTATTTTCTTCTCTGTGTTGATTTTTTCTGTAGAACATACCATGATGTGGCATTAACTCCAACTCTCACTCTTAAGAGTGAACTGAAGTCATTATTTCAGGCCATATACTTAATGCCCCTTGTTTTAATTTCCGGTTTTACATGTGTTGTAAAGCTCAACAAGACAATTTCTGTTGTGAGACTTAAACATGACTTTATCACAGAGTATTAAAAAACATGATGACGGTTGTTTGGTTAGCCACCAATTTCCTTTCTCATGCTCTCAGTCTCAGATTACTAAACTATCATCTGGCATTCTCAGACATGTTCACTAATTGTCCTGTAGTAGACAAATAAAGAGCACATTTTACAAGTAATGTGTGGGACGTACTAAGTAATGTCAATTCATATGTTGCCTGGTTACAGCTTTTATTTGTGTTTAGAATTATTTAATTAACTTCTTAATTGTAAAGTACAGAGAACTGAAACAAGCAGTCCAAAGTCCACTCAATGCAAAAACTCAATACTCTAATGAACTTTGTCTCGAACACCTACTACTATGGTCGTCAACTATATTGGAGTAGCAACACAAATGACGAAAATTAAAAGGGCTTAGATGAAATTGAAGGAGTCTGTGTGGAGGAGGATGTCATTAGGCATCCCAGATTAATGAAAATGCATTTATAGAGGGTATTGTTCAACATGTGTCATATAGAAGAGTAAAGGAGCATTGGACAACTGTTCATGTAAATATTGTTAGTCTTTGTAATAGGTTAAGCACAAAGGTCCTTGGGAAAAAGGACTATGTGTGGTAATGGGTAGTGATGTCTGGGGCCGTTCCTATGTTTCTGGGATGCAAATTGCGGGAAATAGTAAATATTTGATGTCAGCTCAGTGTGCTGGTTTTGGCTGGGGTAGAATTAATTGTCTTCCCAGTGGCCGGTCTGGGACTGTGTTTTGGATTTGTGCTGAGAGCAGAGTTGATAATGTGAAGATTTTTATTGTTGTTGCTGAGCAGAGCTTGCACAGAGTCAATGCCTTTTTTCTGCTTTTTATACTGCCACACTGGCAAGGAAATTAGGTGTGCTTGGAAGGCTGGGAGGAGATACAGCAGGGACAGGTGACTCCAACTGACCAAAGGGATATTCCATACTATATGACATCATTCTCAGTGTATAAAGTAAGGGGAAGAAGAAAGGAGGGGGCATGTGGAGTGATGGCATTTGTCTTCCCGAGTAACCGATGGGGCCGTGCACTCCCAGAGATGGCTGAACACCTGCCTGCCCATGGGAAGCAGGGAATTAATTATTTGTTTTGCTTTGCTTGCGTGCACGGCCTTTGCTTTCCCTATTAAACTGTCTTTATCTCAACCCACGAGTTTTCCAGCTTCTACCATTCCGATCTTCTCCCCAGTCCTGCTGGTGGGGCACTGAGCGAGTGGCTGTGGGGCCAGCTGGGCTGAAACCACAGCAGGCAGAAGGACGTACAAAAGTTGTAGAGGTAATGTTTGAAAGTGAGTCATGGCTCCTTCTCCGTAAAATTCCAGAAGCACATCATGTAGAAATGTCTGAGTTAATTGAGGACGATATCTGGGGCTGAGGCCTCTGCCCTTGAAGATGTTGATCCAGGAAGAACTCCTCATTCATTTCCCCTTGAGCTGTGGTGTATTTCCATCCAAGAGAAGAAGGGGAAATAGAACAATGTAGCAAAATTGCCGAGTCTAAGGAACTCTTAACACCAAGTGAAACCTGAGTGTATAATCAAGATGCATTAGGCTGTCTGTGCGAGATAAGATGGGGTCGTCGGTTGTTCTTTTTCAAACTCAGTTAGAGGTACAAATAGTCCACAAAACCTTAAATGTGTGCTGTCTACTCTGATATCCTCTCAAGCAGGTTTAGGGTAGGTGGAAAAAACCATAATAGAGTATCTTTTAATACAGTTGTGTCTGCCAGACCTGGTTTGGTGAAATGAGATGGTTTAGTGTAAAATGTCTAATTTTAGCATTGTCATGAGTAATAAGACAGGATGAAATTACAAAAAGTCATTGATAAAATGAACAGTGAACTGGCAACCCAGTTCAAGGATGTGGTGGAAGACAATTTTAGTAGATGTGAAAGAATCTAAAAGAGGACTTTTCACACACAGTGATGCGGAAATAGCTGTCCAAGCTATACTGTCATTTTCAAAGCACTGCTGCCACTTAGCCATCCCTCTGGGGATCTAGGGAGCTAGGGTTTTGTTATTCTTTTACTCTGCATATACGCCACAGTACAGGAGGCTGAGTACCTTGCTGATCTTGTATGTCTTAGCTGGGATGTCAGATGTAAATTCATGGCATTACCTGGGTAGATTTACTTAATTTTCCCAGGCAAAGGAGAAAAAAAAAAAAGGAAGGATAGGGGAATATTAAAGGAAGGGATCCGTGTACTACCTTACCAACCTCAAGCCAAACGTGATCTCATGAGTTATGATGTGCAGAACTGGTGGGGGGTAAAACTCCCATCATGTGACTTCTAACTGTGTGAAAAGGGGAGAGATGGCAATGGGCACTGAACTCATCCAAAAGCACAGAAAATTCCAAGGGTAGTGAATGTCATGTGCAGGTCATGAAGAAGGTAGAGATGGGGCTCAGGAACCAATGGTCACAGGGCTGGCATCCTTGGTTTCCTGGGGCTGGAGGCAGCCCAGAGCAAAGTGAGCTTTTCCTGCTCTGCTCTGGAGGCTGATGGCTCTTGCCTTCTGTGCTCATCCTGTAGGTTCAGAGACTTTCTTCTTGTTTAGTCTGCTTTGAACGTGCAGCATGAATTAAAGCACTGGGAAATTTATGCATGGCATGGATAGAGGAAGTGCCTTGGAAAAAAAAAACCATTTGATGGGTTCTAAGGTCACTGTATTTGTTTTCAAAAATGTTTTTTACAGAGATCTGCTTAAACAGACCTGCTTAAACAAAAACTGTGAATCTAAACCCGTGTGCATTAATAAAAGCCAAAGGTTTGCATTTGCTATACCGAATGGAATTTTCTATTGCCTTAATCTGACTGGAATAGCAAATAATGTAAAATTTGTGTTCTTAAAACTTAAATGAAAAAAAAAAATCTCTAATTTTCAGCATCTATATCTTCCATATATACATAGGTTGAACACCAACTCTTTCTACAGTCCTCCAGAATGTTGATCTAACACTGAATCCCTTCTGACTTGTTCCAAAAGGGAGGCTCAGATCCTCTGCAGTGATGATGTGGTGGATTTGATTCGCAGCCTAACAGACTTTAGGTGTTTCATGCACCACAGCTTAATAAGAAAAACAATCCTCAGGATGTTTATTTGAGTGTTATTTACCAGACTTTGTTTATACCATTGCTAAATCCATTTAATTTGTTCAATTTTTCTGATATTATGTGCTGTGGAAATACTAAAGTATTTCAGAAAGATTTTCTTTAATTCGGTACAGTTTGTCTCTAAAACTTTTACAGACTTTTAGGGTAGCTACCTTACAGACCATTAGTCCTTCAGAAAATCTGATCCAGGTTTTATAATCTTTAATGGTTTTGGTTTGTTTTGGGGTTTTTTTGGTTGGTTTTTTGTTTTGTTTTGTTTTTTTTTTTTTTTTTTTGTTCTCCCAGATGATTTTTCACAAGTCAGGAGTTTTTCTCTAAAATCTCCTTTTTGACTCATTATTTCCTGGCAATTCTGAGCTGGTTCTTTGTTTCTACTCTAAGAATCTGAAATGCCATAGTATTTCTCATTTGGTTTTTGAGGAAGAGATGTCTGGCTGTCATGTAAAAGTTTCAGTGTCCTGTTCCAAAAGTTCATAATAATTTTATTTAATATTTTAACACACCAGTGTTTCACTTAGAACAATATATCTAGTGTTTTTGTAACAGTGATGGTATGGAGATTTAAGGGAAGTAAGGTGTGTAAGGATATATTGTCTCCCCTTCTACAAATGGCTTCTCTTAAGAAAAATGAAAAGAAAATTTCTTCACACAGTGCTGCCTTGTGCAGTTGTCCTACAGTAACTAGAAGAATATATTTTTAATAAAATATTTTAGAAGAGTGCAAAGTCATTCCTGAAAGCAAGTTTCTGTCAGAAGTTCTCCTTTCTCCTGTCTGTTGCCCTTCTGAGCTAATTGGGATATTGAATAATTTTGTTTAATTCTGTGTGAGTGGTGTCTAGCATGCTGTAAGTACACTAGAACACAGGAAAAACTGGTACATAAACCTGAAGCCTCCTATGTCCAAAACACACATTTTCATGGAAAAGGACATGTCCCTAAAACCCTTTCCATCATCCAGTGCTTCAATCAACGGACGTCAGATTGCTGACCTGTAACGTACATCTTACTGTAAAACCTCAAGTGTGCAGGCATGGCACTCTGTGTCCACTAAACATCCCGGTGAAGTTGGCAAAACTGGCCTTGTTCACCATCAAATAAAGTACAAAGCCCTGAATCCAATATATTTTATCATGTTGAAAAATAACTGCCCTTTTATGTCATGGATTAACACATTGGAAGAGGTGTTAATGTATCTTTGCTATACAAGAAGTTTACAATATGGAAATGTTCCACAGGGATAGCTTTCAAGCTGTTTTTCCTCTGGGCTTTGGCTCCAAATTATAAGATGTTGAAAAGAATAATATTGTAACTTTAAAAAAATTCTCAAAGAAAAAGCACTGTCTTAAAACCAAACCCAGAACCAAATGTTCTGCCTCTCACACTCTCTCCTTCACAAAAAAAGCCCTCTGGGCAAATAAAATTAAAAGCCAAAAAAACCAAACTTCCCTCTCCCCATTTCAGGCTACAAACTACACAACCCCTTTGCTTTTTATTTTGGTTTGCAGCTTGGACTTCCTTACTCCATAACTAAACTGACTTAGATCATTTCAAGAGAACAAATTCCAAAACAAGCAAAGAAACAATAGACAACAATTGTTGTCTCAAGGAAAAAATAGGTAATTAATTATCCTTTTAAGAAGGATAACTAATCATTTACGGGCATTATTTTGATCAACAAAAGTACAACTTATATAGATTTTTAACTCAGGAAGGGAAAAAGAAACCGGTGCACAGTAGTTTTGAATGAGCTTCAGCCCTACTGTGCTGTGTACACAGTGTAACAATATCCTTAGCAAAACAAGGAATCATTTATCCATCGCCATGCTGCATAGGAACCCTGTAAATTCTGGAATTTTACATAACGTACAAATGTCACGCTTTATAGAGGCTATTACATATTTTTGCTGCAAGGAACGAAGTTTTGTGGTTAGTGAAAATATTCATCTATAGACCTGTTGCTAGTGTTGAGCAATACTGAATTTTAGAATCCTTGTTCAAGTTCAGACCCTTTTATATCTCCTACTCAGCAAAACAGAGGGTGACAGCAGAACTTCCAGCTGTGCTGACTCTCCCTGATTCCTCTCGAGGACCCCCCCAATACAGACACAGCAGGTGCCTGCTGATTTCATGCTTTCTTTGAAAGGGAAGGGAAATAAAAGGCCCAATTACAACTCAAAATCTGATAAAGCTTTGGCTGTGGTGGACAGCTTCCCTGGTAGCTCTAAGGCTCAGCTCATGTTGCCTCTCTGAAGGAGGACAGAATGGTGTCTTCCCTGAATTCCTGGGGGGAGTGCAATTGCCTGCACATACTGCAGCTTTTGCACAGTGGTGCAGCCTGGGGCTGGAAGTGTTTCTTCCGTGTGAAAGCTGCTTATAATCTTTTGTGTCACTTTTTATGATTTGAGATCATCTCTGGGGAGTTTGAGTCTTGTTAAATGCAACAGGGAAAAAGAACTCTGTGAGGATAAAAGGGAAGGTTTGCTAATCAAACTTGGTGATCATAGCAAATGCCACGACTGGCAAAGAACACATTCAGGACTGTGACAGCTCTCTTGGAGCTGCAGGTCTCTTGTTTTCAAGAATGAACTGTCTGTGGCTAAGAAGTTCCTCAGGACTTTAGTGTTTTCTGTTAATGTGTCCCTTAAAAATCTAACCAGAAACCACAGATTTACAGCCCTAGCACAAGGTGTGGTTGTCTCTAAGGGAATATATCTAAGCAACAAGGGGGCTGAGGAGGAGGAGGATTGGATTCACTTTTTTGGGGGGTTCAAGGTTGCCTATTGGAAAAGGTGCCAGGCATGAGGTCTCCATAACAACAATGTACTTGGAGGCATATTTACCTGGACGCATGAAAGCAGTCATGCATCCTTTTTACTCACGTGAGCTATCCAGGCACCAGCTGTCTCAGGAGGCATTTAGCTAAGCTGGTGTGTTATTGTGCAGGCCAGAATGCTCATTAGCTGGTACCCATGACTGCACTAACAGTGCTACCCCACTGCAGCACAGGGCTGGCTTGCCTCTAGCAGGTGCAGACAGTCAGTGCTGCAAATACAAGAAAATCTTGCACCAACAAGAATGATCAGCCCACAGGAGAGGGAATTGGAAATCCTGTTAAGCCCATGAACAGCAGGGAGACTTAAACAGTGAGCATCTCTGAAAATCCTGCTACTTATTCAACTTTCTTACCATGGATCTACATGTCTCACTGTGGGCTTCCTATCCCAGCTTATGTTGTCTCCATTTCTCACCTGGATATTTTCACTGTTCTATTTTTACTGAGCAGCTGTTTCTGTTTATCTTTTACTAGACTATTTTCCCTGATACTTGATTGAAAACAACTCTGCTATTGCAGTTGAAAAAGGGAGCACTGTTGTTCCCAAGGGAACATTCTCTTCCCATGAGTGTAACAAGGTGCTTCTGAGTAAAAACTCCAAATAAATGATGTCTTTTTAATTTGACACAACCTTGGATTGTGCTTTCGTGTCTAACACCTTGCCTCGTACTACTCTTCTGTCTTTGCCTTCCTGCCCACAATGATCTGCCTCCTGGGAATTTTTGTCATTTGAAGTATTCCTTATCCTGACAGTTAGAGTGAGATCACATGAAGCATGAACATGACAGACAGACCATGCAGCCTCAGTGTAATGTGTTGCAAAGTGAGCATGCTCTGTTGGGCTCAGCTGTGTTCAAAAAAACCCGAAAATAAAACCTACAGAATTTTAACATAAAGACTACCAGATCAATTAAAAGTGATTTTTTTGTTCATTTGGTTGGGGTTTTTTCTGCTTTTTGGAGACCTTGTGGGCCTCATCTTCAGCAATAAAATACATGGTGGACCCAACTAGTTAGAAATGTAGAGCACCTTCACACAGTGCCTTAGGAACTGAATGCAGAAACAAACATGTTTTGATTTCTTCCATGAGATATTTGGGACCCATGGAGACAGGGCTATCTACTAGTGTACTTATGCCACACTACTGCCTTAATAAACAAAACAAGGAGAGATTCTGGGCTTTGGGTCTGGTCCTCTGATGTGCCTGTGCAACCTCTGAAATGCTGAGTGTCATCCAGCTCCCACCTGAAAGGGTGATCTTCACCACACAGTAGTGCCTGGTCTCTATTCCAGTAGGGCTGGAGTGTTTGCATCCAAGTGTGACAGACTGGGTCTATATGAACATTTGGCTTCCACCCAGCATCTTATGGCATGACAGAATAATCGGGTGCAGTGCTGATGTTATCTTTTCAGGATTGGAATGTTAAGGTAGGTATGCATTCAAAAGATACTCAAGTGAGTTGATGGTAGGTCCATTATAGCCCTCACTTGCAGCACTACTGTGAGAATTACTTAGTTTTCCTTTTTTTTTTCTTTTCTTAAACTGCTGAATATGAACAATATTCTCTCAGTGTAAAGTGCTTTGATAGCTTCCAAATGGAAGTTCTGTAAGTACACTGTGGGTTTATTATAATGCTAAACTTCCAATTTCACTCTAGGGAGAGTGCATTAATTATGTAAAGCAGACCAGAATTTAGCAATGCTAATGGCACTCAGTCTATTAAAAATTTCAAGTCTTGGGACTGTTACTCCTATACTTTTGAGCTGGCTCAGAGATGATACAATCTGTTGTGTTCTTCAAGCGCTGCATTGAACATTGTGCTGTTGATAATTTTAAGGGTGGATAACTAGAGACAAATGGTTACTTGCTGAAAAAAGTAGGATTGCAAGTCGGTGTCTTCTCTGTGTTGGATGTGCCTGTCCTTAGCCTTGCAAACCCCATGGAAAATGTGTCCTCAGATGTGGTGCCAAGGGCAGAGTGGATCGATCCTTCCAGGATCATTGCAGTTTTTAAAAGATGCTGACAGGGATGTTCACCTGGACATGTAAAGAGGTAGCCCTAGTTTGCTGTCCGCCCTAGAGCAGAGCAGTTGTACCCAGTAGTTCAAGAATATCTGGACAAATCTCTCCAACAGTGTCCAGAAGGACTAAGAAAGATGACTGGGAATTTTGGGTACCCTATCCCTTTGCAGTGAGATGAGAAGAGGAATGTGGGAAAGCATTCAGCCAATGGCATGATAAGCTTGAATGTCAAGAGTTTCCCACTGGCACAGAATGAAGTGAAAGTATTCACTGACTCCTGCAGCCTCAGGGCTGGGGCACAGAAACCAGAGCATTGTTTCCGAGTGTGGGTCTTGCAAAGATCATAGACTAAAATTCCCAGTCTGAATGCCCAGAATCTCCAACAAAACTTGGATCCTAAATCTGCGGCTCAGGTCTGTTCCTGAAATCACATCTACCTGGCTGAGTGTTGAACTATTTCTAGATTTTTCTGCTTTTGTGTTTTCCTACGATATGGACAAAAGTGCAAAGGTCCCACAGATAAGATCTTCATTAGCAAGTTGAGTTCCCAGAGTTGAAAGACAGGAGAAGGAACTACCATGGTCCTAAAGAAGGAAGGTGGCCCAGTTCCAGAAGACAGTGGTGCAGAGACAGAGCATTTGGTCTCATCAAACAAGATGTGTACATTTCGTGCTGAAGTGTTTCTAAACTTTAGAGATCAATCCAGTTAGTTTTTATATTTTTGAACATAAAAGTTTTGCTTAGAACTAGTATCACAGAAATCCATGGCCAGAGTAGCTTAGGACTAGATGTTATGGGAAGTATTCACTTTTGAGCTCATATTCTGAGTCTTTTTATAGCAAATGGAGAAGGAGAAAGGACTAGGGTTGCCCCATTTGATCCATTTTAGATACTTATTTAAGGAGGAAATAATCACACATTAGGAAAAACTTTCCACTGAAAAGTCTTAGGTGAGTGTCTCAAATATAGACATATATTGGTGCAGAGGTACCCCACCGCAGATTGTGATTTTCTGTAATGTTTTTTCCATAGTTCAGCCTTTTGGACAGAACTTTCACTCTGTGCCTCTCTGTCTCAGCTTGAGAGTAGTTTTCCAAATGTGGGCTATGACACAGAACATTTTTGATAAATTCACTGGGAAAGAAAAGCAAATCAAAATCTGTTTTATCAGCTCTTTAAAAATCAAATCAAAAATGTGCTTTCACAAAATGTGTTGCTTTAATGGATATTCTAAAACCAGAATGTTTCTTGTTTAGTTTAAACAAGTGGCTTTCAATGGAAATTCTTCTATGACTCTATTAGGAAGAAAAAAGTAAATGGAATTTAGAAAGTGTATAACACAGATGTTAGAATACTGTGTGTTCTACATCTATGTTATAGGTTAACACAGTATGGATATAATTAAAATGTGCTTTCTGTTTCTTTTTTTTTAATTCAAAGTTATCTGAAAAACACTGTCCACCCACATAGCAGAGAACCACGTAAAACCACTCTAATTTGTTGAAGCGATAGAAATGTTTAGGTGCAGCCTCCCACACAGGTACCCATTCATATTCTTTATCGATACTAATTTTTACTTCCACTTGAAAAACAGAACTTTTCCCTTCACATACCTCAGATACTAAAGACACTAAGCTATTGAAAAATAGCGCAGGGCTGGTTTTCCTTTCTTTTTTTTTTCCTAATGACTCTTTCTTTAGATGTCTGTTTCTAGGATTACACCAGGACAAACTTGCTCCAAGGCAATCATACTAACTCTGCTGTGTTTCCTAACTCTTTAGTGTTTGACCATGTTTCCTTTACATTTTGTAGTGTCGGTTCTGCATGTGATATACATCCTGCTGACAGTCTGAGTGCTCACTGAGTAGCTCCCACCACACTGATTCCTGGCCCATGAGTGAATGGCCAATTTTTTTTAATTCTTCAAACTCCCCTAAGCTTCCCACTCCTTTCTCATCTTGTGAGGTGACGTAGCTGGCTAACAAGCACAGAGCCTCAGCCTCCCTGCAGTGCTCTCCCCAGCTGAGGCTAGGTGCAAGCAAAAATTTACAAATTGTTAAAATCAGAGGGGAGATTTTTATGGTGTTTCAACAAAAATGTAAAAATGTGACGTGGTTCAGCTTTTTTTACTTGTGAAGCCAGATTAAAAGCCCAGTAGGTGCTGCATATGGCTCTAGTAAGCAGCTGGTTCAAACAGAGGAGCATCCATCACCCTCCCAGCACTGAGGCTTCACCACCCTTCCAGATGGGAACAATCAGTACCACAATTTTTACGCCCTGTAAAAAGGTTTAGTCTGTGCTTTTCCACCTCTGGTTTCTTTTATCACTCTTATGTGATCTCTGTAAGATGGGACATATGTTCATGGGTTGCCTGTTATTTGAGGAGGAGGTTCAGTGGGAAAGAGTCAGTCCTGGCTGAAGGGGAGGCTTCTACATGGCATTCCTGCTGCGGCTGGGTTCTTGAGAAATAGGAAGAGAAAGATGCTCTGCAAGGTTATCTGGGGGATGTTAGGGGCAGGGCAAGACTTGATTCTTTTCAATTGAGTTGATTTTGGAAGGACAGCTTCCTCAACACCCTCAGGTGGATACTGATACAGGTTGAGTTCTTGCAGTTAATCCCCAACTCAGCCTGCATCCACTGTTGATGTTTTCTCTCCTTCTCGAACCTTGCCTGTGGAGACCTGGAAGACCTTGTTAGTAGAGACCAGGAAAGAGAAGGCAATGAGTGTATTTTATCTGTCCACTGTCACTGAATCACTTATTCCTTTCAGTAACGAGCCCTTATTTTCCTTGCTCAGAGTTTGATTTTGGCAACCACGTTCCTCAGAAGTTTCTCAAGAAAGCTTAGGGGTTTTGAGCTGATTTCAGCTACTGAATCTCAATATCTTTCAGAGTATTTTTGAATGATTTTTTTTTTTCTGAATCTCAACAATTCCTTTAACATACTTTTACATGTCGTATGTAAAAGAACTGCTATCCTGTCTCACAGAAGCATTCTGATCTGATGTAAAAGGATTTCAAAGCCACAGCTATAAATATCATGGAAGTGGTTGTATTGCAAACATGTTCTTACAGTGCACCTATTCCAGAACCACAATTCAAATTCTGCCGTTTTGGAAAAACTCTTTGATGCCTTCCAGAAGGAAGCTGTTGGTAACTAAATTTCAATGTAAGCATTCAAACAATAAGAAACATAAGATGTTTTCAAAACAAAAGGTGGTTTCAGAGTTGTTTTTAAAGACAGGGTGTATAGTTCTCATGTATGCACTTGCTGAAACATGTACCATGCCTTGTTTTACTTTATATTCATGCAGAACTTACCCTGATAAGCTGTTATTCCATTGAATGCCTTTGCTCCTTCCATAGACTGCAATGATCTCATTATTCTGTATGTGGGCAACTGTTCCAAATTATTTCTAATGACCTCAATTAGGCTTTTTAAAAATTTGTTATTATTAATTTGCAGCCTTTATTTATAATCAGATTGCTGTGAATTTGTCAGAAATTCTAGGAGTTGTAAACAAAGTTTCCATGCACTAATAACTGCTGTGGCAGCTGTAAACAATATGTATTATTCCCATAACATTCCTCAAGTTGCAATAAATTTGTTTGTCTGGTGCCTTGGTGCTTTAACTGCTTGAAGTTAAAATTTTAAAGCAACCACCTCTTACTAAATCATTGTCTGAAATTGGTGTAATAACTGCCTTTTTAGTGGTCAAAGAGTGCAGCCAAAACAAACCAACCTGTTGACTAAAGGAAAAGATGTACACATTGATATAAATTGTTAAACATATAATAATTTTTTTCTTAAATAGTTTGTTGGGGTTTTTTTACTTCCTTTAAAAGTACCAGGCTGAAATTCATCCTGTCTTTCATTTTCATGGGTAGTCATGTGTATGACAGTGGAAACATCTTCAAAAACATATGAAATCCATATAATCCAGAAAAAAGGCATTTTTTAACATTGGTCAACCATTTAGTCAGCCTGATCCTTCCTGGTTCCCTTCCTGTTGTGCACAACTGTCTTCTTGGTGTCAAGAGCAAATCTGGAGTGGGAATCATGGAGGTCACGTCTTGCTTATCCCTTCAGCTGAGAGGAGAGCTTGCTACAAAATATGGCTTCTCTCTTGTTATGTATCCCTTCTTTCCTGTACCTCAGTCACTTTGCAAACTGTGGAAACTCAACTTTCAACACTTTAAAGGTTGGAGACCTGCTGTGTCAGTAAAGGACAGAACACAAGCAGCAGGGCTTTATGGTCTTGCCATCCCCATTTAGGTTCCTCTGGTTTCCTCTGTCCATCCCCACTGGTGAGGGAGAAAGAGAGGCTTGAATCACAGGGCCCTTACTTCAAGCACGAGGAATGTGGCTTTCAAAGTTCAGCCAAGTCTGAGCTACCCAGATACCACACTTTTAAACCGTAAACTTTCAACCAGCTGCACCTTATTACTTATATCTGTAGCGGTGAACAAAATGCAGACCTGCTCTTTCGTGGAGAAGAGGCAACACCACGGAACTACTGATAGTACTGCAAACTCACATATGCATAGATATAGATATGTGTGTACAGCATGTCCTTTGCTATAATGATAGAGTCAGCAGTACTTTTATTTTCACCCTGATTAAAGAAACCTTATCTTGGTAAATGTTCCTCCTTGTTTATAAACTTACTCAGCTAAGTATCTGAGTGCTTCAATGTTTCTCTCAAGCTCACTGAACAGGAGGAATGGTAGGGAGTGAAACAGAGTTACCATACAAACTTTCATGTGTTGAAGGTCCTTAATGTTTTATTTTCGTTTGATTATCACCAGTCAGCACTCAATAGCAGGTTAATATGTGAATATATTTCAAATCCAAATGACTAATTGGTAAGTAAGTTACTCTAATGGACTCTGATTCAATTTCACTTAGATATGGTTGCCAAACTCCCAGAGTATAACTTGCAACTAAGAATACTTTTTTCCAGGATTTGAAATTTCAGTAACTTCTCAAAACACTGCAGCGAAGTTACAACTGAGAAATTTGCTTGGGGGGTTAAAATTATGCCGTGGTTATATACATTTATATGTGAGACATGGTCAGCATCAACTTGAGGGCAGCAATAATCAACAGTGGAGTACTGACTATGGGTAACCAGGATTCAAATCCCTGCCTGTTGCTTTCCAGCGAAGAGCAGTTTCACAGTTAGTTGGAAGTTTGTTTCTCTGTAGCATTTGCTACATTTTGCGTGTATTTATTTTTCTCTTTTGAGTCTAGGAGGACATGTTGAAGAGCCTTTTTTTCAAGGGGATAGTGTATGGGGATTTAACCTCCTGAATTCCAGGATTTGTGCATCTTTCCTATCGTGTGACACCTACAGGGCTCAGTGTGCCTTTAGTCTATTCATGACAAAGGTCTTTCCATTTTTATATAATATCTGTCATTTTTCTTTTTGACCTTAAAAGAATGTATTTTATATACCTGAATTTTAAAAGCAAGATATTCCCATCCATACATTACTGAGAATTCTTAAAAACCAACGTTTCCTGTGTGCATTATAGCTAAAAAATTACTAGGTGACAACTACTATTCCATGTTTAATAAAGGGTTTATGTAATGCTGTCAGCAATCATAGTGTTGCAGTTAGGTATGTGCCAGGACTTGGAAGTCATAGACAAATTACAGCTATGTTATCACTCAAGATATTTAGATTTCAGGGGTTTTTTTTTGTTTGTTTGTTTAGGATGATATAGTTGACCATGTATTTTTCATGGTGATTGGACTAAGCAAATATGAGATCAAAGCATTTTGTTACCATCTCAAGATGTTGGTAAATAGCAACAGAAGCATGGTGTGGAACAGATGGGTGTTCTCACTTGTTTGGCAGGTGAGTAATTTCTCTGCAAATGGAAAGCTTCCAGCTCAGCTTTGTGGCACTGCAGCACACTATAGTAAACAGTGCAAAATATGGATATCTATCTGTCTAGTTTCCTGGGAAAATAAGGAAAAGGAATAACCAGTTCATGCTCAAAAAAATGAAGTGATCAGCTAGAGAGGGAAGGAAGCCAGGAAATATATCTGAAGGTGTAAGAGTTGGTAAGAAACAGAGTGATGGACTATTTCTGGTAAGATTTCCACAGAGACATTTAACTGTGCTTTATTGAATTATTAGCTTGCTAAATTAGTATTATTTTCAGATAATAATGTTTCACAGAAAAAAGCATCCTGTTTGGATGGGAAAAGTAAGATTTCTTGTAACTTTGCTGTTTTTATGCAGAGTATTTCCATTTTAAGTTCTCTCTAGTTTTATAATTTCAAATTTTATGGAGTTACAACAAATCTGCCTGTGGGTTTGTTTCACACAAGTCTCATTACCAAATTGATTCAACACAGGGCACTGCAGTTCAGTTCCCACCTCTTAAAGTTTAATCTTTAGCCATTTAGTTGTTCTGTGACATGCTTTGGGCTACTGACGCCATAAAGCTACATGGAATGTCTTAAAATTAAATTGAAACAAACTAATAGAATATGTGTGAAACAGCAGGTAGAGTTCAGACTTGGAGACTGTTAATGTGCATAATTACTGCCTCAGGCTCAGCTCGGTTGAGGGCCTGCAGAACTCATGGGTAGATTGAGCGGCTTTGCAGGATGCTCTTGGGAACTGCTGCACTTCTCTGAGAGCTCCAGGTAACACTGTTTTCTATGTCATTTGTTATTAAAACGAACAATCAAACCCAGCTTCCACAAATCTATGAACAACCTATCATATGAAAGGTTAGTGGGATCCAAAGTCCCAAGAAAGGAATTCCAGTTCAGAACTGAGCTGCTAAATCAGGACATATTACAAAGGGCCCTGGATAGTTCTGCACAAGAATATATACTCAGAGTGAATTCCAGTGAAGATTACAGTAGTAGTTATCGGACTACACTGGTATTCAGAATCTTAGAATAATTCATTACAAAAAAATCAAGCAAAATATGATGGCACCTTTATCCCTTTAGCAGCAGCAAAGATATTGAGCAAGGTATACAAGGTATTGGACAGTATTAACGCAAGTGAACCGATGTGTGGGGAACTGAATGCTTAGAGATGTTATTCATTGTGGATCATTTAGAAATGTACAACTTTCTGTTGTGCTGAAAGTTCTATTTGTTTTGGGACTTGAGAATATAATTTAGTTTTTTTGTTTTTAAAACCTGAAGATATTGGGACGGTGGTCCTGCCTCCTGGAGTGCTCAAAAAAAGCCCCAATTTTTTATGGGTTGGTTTTTTTTTTTTTTTTCCCCAATTAGAAGGATATAATATATATTTACATGGAAACTATATTGATTTTTCCTCCCAGAGTGTCAAGTCTTGGGACTGCATTGCATGGTGGAGCTCTTGAGCAGCTCTGATGCCAACACTGAGCAGATACCACATCTAGGCAGTTGGAATGTTTGCTTTAGTTACATTTCCAACACTTGATGAAGAATAACTGCACATGTACATATATATGTGCCAAATCTACAGGAGACTGAAAGAACTCCCTGGCAGCTTGACTGCTTTTGTAGCAGGGTTATTTTGTGGCTTTTGTTGGCTGGTTTCTCCTAATAGCTTTTTTTTTTTTTTNTGTTTTCTCCTAATAGTTTTTTTTTTTTTTTTTTTTTTTCTGGGAACAACTTGAGCAAGATAATCCTCCTATCAAAATCGTAGCATTTGAGTGGCTGTGAATTTACCAAGAGCCTGGTACCCAGAGAGGTACCACTGAGAGGAGTTTGTTTAATGGTGTCTGTTACAGGGTAGATAGCTTCTTCTAAAGATGCATCCAAATAACCAAGCCCCCCTTGGGAATGAAACAGTACACATTGCTGTAGACAAATATAGAACACTGCTTCCCAGCTTTCAGTCTTAAACTCTGAAATGCACTGAGGCCCCAAAAGAGTAGAAAAAGATGAGCAGTCAAACTCTAAGAAGGAGATTTTTGGGGAGGTGCTGTATTCAATGGAGTTGTTGATAGCCGGAGGGTTTTCTTATAAACAGAATTGAGAGGTACTATTGCCTAACAGCAAGGAAAGTGGAGAGGAAGGTTGTTCACTGGGACAAGTTTCTCTGTTCTTTTGTTTGTTTTCTGCAGTAAAGCTTGGTAACCCAGTCAGAGTCCATCGTGTGGAGTTATTAGGTATAATGAGAAGTAAACAGTAGGACAGAATATGGGAAAGGACACAGTTTGATGTTCAGACCTAAAAGAAACAGCAATAAGATGCACCCCAAGATGCCCCTGAAGGACTATAACAAGCACATGAAAGGGCAGGCTTTTGGAAACACAACAACAAGCTCATTTCAGTGCTCTGATTTTTCACAAAAGGCTCCTTGAAGTATCTGTTTGATGGAGAAGACAGAGGTAGAGTACTGTAATGAGCCTGGTACAGCAGCCAGTCAGGACAGTTGAGTAGGCATTGCCAACTGGAGTTATCATCTACAGGACAGAACATTATTAGTATTGTTGCTAAGCAGCTTAGATAAATTGAAAGTGAGGTGGCAACAGTGCCATGAAGAAGCATATGCAATAATTCTGATAGGCACTACCACTTTTATGAGCCTTGTGTGTATTAAGCAATCCAAATCAAACATAGATGTTTACATAGTGAAACCTTTAAGAAAAAGGAATGGCTGCTGATTTCATCTGAGCTTGCTGGTAAAGACTCAGCACACCAGCATCCTGATGTCAAAAGGAGAACTAGCTAGTCGTAGAGCAGGACAGTACTGGATAAGAAACCACATAATATGTGACCTAGAAAATATGATGTTTTTCTACCCAGCCTTGGAAAACATAAAAGCAGAGTTCCTAAGGCAAAGGATAGCAACTAGCGCTTCCAGAAAAAATGAGGAATATTAAAAGTGACTTTTTTATGCTTCAGCTGAGTTTGAGAAGGGACCTGCTGTTTTGTTGTTTTTTTCAGTTTTGGTTTGTGGTTGGGGTTTTTTTGAAGGCACACCCCAAGACTGTTATAAGTGAAAATACAGGGTTCAGGTTTTAAGAGAAATAGAGACCCTGCTAAACTCTTAATAAACTGGAGTCTTGTGCTGTTGTCTGCTGCCACACTTTACTATTTTCATAGTCATGGCAAAATTTTGAGAAATAGAAACGATATTACTGACAGATGGAATTGTTTCTGTTTAAGGACAGATGCTTTTTATACAGCTTTTATTTAAAACTATTTTTGAATAAGTTTTTGAATGCTCATTCACAGAAATTTAAAACAGCAAATTACCACTTTCCTAATAAAAATGAGTTTCCCTCAGTAAAATCTAGTTTTCAAGAACCTCACATGTTTATGCAACATACTAACATGTAACTAAATTAATTACATAGCCATATAACCAAATTAATTACATAGCCAGTATTTTTATGATATTCAAATATCATTTGGGGAAAATAAGCACTTCCTGAAATAACTCCAAAAATCCTTTACTTACAGGTGCATAAGTTTCCCCATTCCTTCTAATAACAAAGATATTACAGCAAAATTTTTATAAGGAAAATGCTTGTGTGTTTTTTGGGGTTTTTTTTGTTACTATAGTAAGACAGAAGCCAGGTATGGAGGAAACTCACTGCAACATCCTAAAGATGAAGCAACCCCATATGAACAGTGGGAGAAAAATAAAATAACAGGGATTTACCACAACTATTGTCTGGGCTTCATCTCCTAAGATAAACTCTGTGCCATGAGTTTGGTGAATGTGCCTTGCAGCTTGGTCCCCATTGCTTAAATTGAATTTTGGCAGATGTCAGCTCTCAGGACTGTAGTAGGTGTCCAGACACAAATGACAACTTTGCAAGTGCTGTGCTGCATCAGAAAGGAAAACTAAGTGAAGAACACCTTCAAAGTCAACTGGAAGAAAACCCAGTTCTTTTGTTTTGTGGTTGCTTTGTTTGGTGGTTTTTTGTTGTTGTTGTTGTTTTTTTAGTTTTGTTTTGTTTTTCCTGAAAATCTATTTTAAGAAAATTACTTTCACTGCAAAGAAAGTTTCACTTCCAGGAATACAACATTTTTTTTTTTATAGGGGCTACCCAGGAAAAAAATTCTGTCTGGCTCTTAAAATGCCTCAAAAATGTAATTCTGTCTCTGGTAAATGAGAGGTGCAGTAACATGCTTTAGGTAGCTCAGCTAGTTGATACCATCCTTATAGCAGAAGAAAGCAGACTTGTATGAATTTTAGCTGACATAAACTTCATGCATGTGAAGGCCAAGATAGACTGACAAGCTGCTGGCAAATTTTAATACAGTGAGAAGGTAAGTTTTTTTGTATGAGAAGCGTGGCTTTATACTGGGGTTATTTTGGTTCTGGGATTTTTTTATTATAAACTATGAGCTTTGTCTAGCTAAGCTTAATTTCAGTGAGATCAGCTCTCTCTGACTTTCAGGAAAAAAAACAAACCAACTCCACTCTCCAGATATAACTGGGAGGACCCAAACAAAGGTTAATATTAGATGACACTTTCCACCATGAGGTAAACAGAAATGAATACGACTGTGCCATAAGGAACACCTTAGTTACACTTGTGAAGCCCAAGTACACATCTGTTATAGACAGTAACTTATCTTTCTATGACTGTCTTACAGGTTTCAGCTGAACATGTGGCTGAAGCTCAGCTGTAATATGCATCATCAGAGTAATTTATAATATGTACAGAGTGTTTTTCAGGATATAAATATATAAAAGGTAAAACACGCATACAAAAGATAAAACTCATTGATAGTTAAGTAAACTGTGTTTCCTGAAAGCTAAACACCTTCAAAGAGATATATTGAAAGGCAAGTAATTTCAGAACACATAAATGACAATAGGATTTATAAAATAGTTTTAGACATTCCTATCTCTCATCCCATTGCACTGACTTTCACATGCCTAAAGAGCAGGCACTTTTTTACGCTGGTGCAGCCTCGGCAGTTAATTGAGAAAGATGAAGAAACACAGGTCACCTGGAAAGGAATTAAATCAATTACAAGAAGAAAAGGTGAAATGCACTGCATGTGGGATCGTTTGATATGTTTTCTGGGGAGAAGTGGTTTTGCTTTCTCGTTCACCTTTTCCTTCCAAATTTTAATGCCTTATTACCTTTAGGAAGATGGCAGAAGGCATACTGATTTTTATAAAGTTAATTTTGAACAATAAGCAGTGCTAAGTACAAGATAGACAAAGGTGACTTTAGCTAAACTATGAGTCTCTGGGACTGATCCAGTCTCTGGCTCCACAGGTGCTCACCCTCTGATAACAGCAGAAAAGGGCAAACTCAATATACTGATCAGGAGTCATTACTTTCTCCTTTTAGGAAACTCAGCTTTTCTCCAGGGCACACAGGTACAGCTGTTGTTTGTGAAGTATTTGCAGGATGTTGACAGTGAAGTCAGGTGCCATTTTGTACCACTATTTCCTTACTGCTCAAGCTTGTGAGCAAGTTTCAGATGAGTTACTTGCATTTCTTGGGCCAGGAAGTCTGTGTAGCAGCCCAGGTGCCATACAGATGGTGAGTTTGATCTTTTAATATGAGATTTTACAATCCTGATGGTCTTATTAAAGCTGTTGTTTGTCTTACCTCTGACCTCAAGAGGACATTAATTTCTCTCTTTTCAGGACTGGGGAAAATGCAATGTCATTGTGAAGTGTCTTCATTCTTTGTACTTAGCAAGGGGGATTCTAGAGAATAGTTTTCAAGAGGGTTTTGGTTTCTTTAGGTCTTGTTCTTTATGTGTGCTTTTAATCAGACCCTTCACAGAGTTTTGTCTTCCTTTGCATTTATACATTGGGATGGTTCCAAGGCTAGTAGGAATGTTTTTGAAGAGTGAGTGATTGAGGTGTTTTTTCCTCTATGTTGAATTCATCATTTGCCTTCACTCTCAGGTGGTTACACCCCAGTCTCTCAAGAAATATCAGTATTCTCTTGATAGGCTGAAAATTAGCAGAAAATAGAAATTTTGTCTCTCTGATCAGGGGTGTTTCCTTGCATGTGTTTGTAGCTTGGGAATACAACCAGGTCTGCAGCTATAAATGATCAAGTGGTGGCCAGGACAGCTTTCTTTTATTTGAATTTGGCTGCAGTTGGTACGTGACCTTCACGTTTGGCTGCCAGATCCCCACGCCTGAATCCCCATGTCTCTCATCTGAGAATCTGACTGATGTAGGCCTTTCTGCTTGGGAATACTAAACACACTTGGAAGCAGATAGGTAGTCATTAGCTGAAGTTTTTTCTCATTGTTATGTCATTAGATTTGCTAACCCAGATTTTCAGTAGATTCTGAGATGCTGGTCTTGCTCTCACAGTGCCTAGATAATTTGATGATTGGCTAACCTTCTGCATACTAGTTTTAGTCAGAAATGCTGAAGCTGAAATGTCTTAAATTTGACAGGGCCTATGAACGTCTAAGGACTTGGGAAAATTATTTCTGTCCTCATGAGCTTCTTTTCAGTTAAGATATCATCAGCAATACTTGAGGGGGATATTTTCTGCTGTATGTTTACAGGAATATCAAATGAGCCCAGAGCACCATATAAATGTTTGCAAGTCTTTTCTTGAACACAAAGGAGAGAAATAAAACATTGCAAATGAAAATGTACAAAAGAAATTGTGCTTTCAAAACTTTTATCTGAGTAGAGCTTTATAACTGGAACTATTCTATTGGAATATTCAGGTAGGTAGCAGTGTCTTCTTTGTCATGGAGCATAACCAGTAAATACAGCACAAAGTATATGTCTAGGTGCAGTAAGTTCAGCAATAAAGGATGAGGGATCCCATGAGTGGCCTTTTCTTTTCAAAGAAAATCTCTGTGTCACTTTTGATAGACAGTCTTCACTTTATAAAGAACAGACTGGAAAAATCTGTTAGGAACAAAATGTCTTTGAAGTGCACAGCTCCAGTTTATTTCTTTTCTTTTTGTTTGCCAGCTCTAAACCAAAATGCTAAATCATGCCATAATTTTCTTTTCTATTGTATAGAAAAAAAAGAAATAAAAGTTAGGAGCTTTTTTTTGCTGCTAATTAAAATGAGCAGATATGGTCTGAAATGAAACTCCCAGAACTTTTATGTTGACAAATGTGTCTGTTTTCAAATTTGTAGTTAGTCTCCACCTATGAAATTGGATGGCAAAGAACCCCAAAAGTAACTCCTCAACCCCAGGCTTTGTAGATGATTGGACCAGGCTCTGACCTACACAGAACTGTAAATATAAAGCCTAGTAAATAGGAAGACCTGCAATTAGATCCAGGAAACCAGTTTCATGCAAAATTCAGCAGGACTTAATTGTCAGCTTTGATCTTGGGATAGAGGCCACATTTTTTTCTTCAAGTCTTACGTAATGCACTTTCAGAAACCTCACTGTCTGTGTTTTGGAACTGAGTGGAGTCCTATTTTACTTTGCAGCTGGAGTGGAATCATTTCAGGAGGACCTCTGTTCTGGTTTTTGGCTTAGCTCAAGAGGCCACAAACTCAGCCCAGTGGCATTCCTCTGTACGTCTGTAAAACAGCAACTTCAGAACATCACACCCAAATGCTTTCAAAACTTAAGGGAAAGTTACAGGTTTTGATAGCCAAAATCTTGTTGATTTCACAGAAAAGTAATAAGAGAAAATGGGAGACACATGGAGCTTCTGCTTTTTCTCAAGTACAGCCACAGCTGGAGTGCTTTTGAGTCAAAGATCTGGTTAATGGTTCCTCTACAGCAGAGTAGAAATGCCATCTTCTCACAGTTGTTTAAGGTGTTATTATTCTGAGGGACTGCTTCCTACAAAAGGGTTGTTGTTAGGAAATAAAAGGGAAAATGGGAGATGTCAGGAAGTGTGGAGGAGTAGTTTGAGGAGTGAGAATATGCTAGTAAAGAGAGACAACAGCTCAAACATCAGCAGGGACAGGAGGAGCAAACCAGAGTATGTACAGCCAAGGAAATAGGCTTCTGTTATTTGGGACAAATGGATTACACAAAAGAAAATTTGTGGGGAAAAAAAATAAAAATTGGAGATTCAGCTACCAGGAAAGAAGGAACACTGGGGCAAGTTCAAGGCCAATAAGGAAATAGTAAGAGATGGGGTGAGGATTAGAGGAGGGGATCTGCAACATCAGAGGTTTCTGTAAGATGCACCTGTAGGGTCCTGGTGTGCCAGAGAGGAGGAGGTGCTGTGGAATGGGACAATGCAAGTGAATGGGGATAAATTTTGCATATTAACAGTAGAAGCAACAAAGATGTGGAAGACAAAACACCTCTGGGAAGAAGGAAGGAGATTTTATAACGGAGGTTGGTTTGGACAGATGGGGAGTGTGGAGGAGAGACTTAGGAGGAAAGCAAGAAACCTCTCTGGCATGCTGCAGGCTCAGCCTACAGAAGCTACAGAGTGTGTGACCCTCTTGTTAACTTCATTTCACAATGTTCCCTGCATGCTTTGTGTGGCTTCCAAGTAATGCATGACATCAGCAATCTTAATAAGAACCACCTGCTTGGTACATTTTATGTTCAACTCTGTTAAACTTTCCTAGTTCAAAATATCCAGTGCTATCTGGAACACGAGTATAATTAGTTTTCTCTAAATTTGCTGAGCTTTGTTAAAGGAATTCTTTCCTTAAGGAGTAAAAATGTGAATTTTTATGCTTTAGCTCCACATTTTTTGAAAATCATCTTTCAGCTGTTCAACTTTGTAGGCTGATAAAAACATCTGTCAAAATTAACTTCTGATCTTCCTCTTAACCTAGTCTACTTCTAGCCACATTCATGACCTCTGTTTCAGGAATGAATGACTGACTCACGTGTACCAGGGAATTACAGGGTGTAAATGGCCATAGATCTACTGGGAGGTATGTTCAACACATCCCCGTAGATAGATTTCTTTAAGCTTCAGGTTGCCTGGAGTCTTTCAAGTCAGACAAGAAGCAATGTTTATACATCCCTCAGCACAAGGAAGAAGCTGATGTGGGCCAGAGGTAATTAATATCAGCAGCTGTTGTCTAAAAAAACCCACTAAGTAGCATTAGAAATAATTGCTTAGATTTCCACTGTCGTGATCCAAAAAGTCTCAGGTTGTGGTCTTCCTATCTCTTAAATATTAGATTAATATCCCTCAGCACACAACAAATGAAGGACCACTCTTTTTCCCTGGGCTACTTTGCAAAGTTTATTCCAGATTTTGTTTAGGTGTGACACACGTTCACAAATTTCTCAGTACTAAAGAAATAGGTGTAGTGGCCCGCCTGTCTTTGAGGAGTCTGAGCTTTTATTATAGAGTCACAGCCAGAAGACAGAGCTCCTTCCTGTGGTTCCCTTGCTTTCCAATTTAATCTCTCATTAGTGACACTGAAGAATGTTTTCCTTGAGGTAGATCTCTTGTTCTGAGTGATCACAGCCATTTGCAAGAGGTTTCTGAACCTCTTTTTGTTTTATCAAAAAAGTCAGGCACTAGGGCAGCTTCTGAAAACTTATTTTAGGACAAGGAAAGGGGTCACAACCCCGAGGTTTTGCTGTTTAAATCGGCATAACTTCTTTGGAGCCTATCTGGGATAAACGAAAGGGCATGGGCTCTGCTGGTTGTGTTGCAAATTTTCCAGAGTGCTTTTTCTGAGCGAGCCAGAAAAAGATTTGCCTGAAGGGACACATGAATATGTGGCACATGAATAACTTTTTAACATAGAAGTTCTATGTTTTTCAGGGGACAAAAATAAAAGATCTAAAGAGTGGGTACCGTAGAGCCTGGTGAAGAGAAGGGATGAAGTTGACCTTTGTGCACTCTCAGTAGGATGTGCAGCATGGTGGGGAAATTGGGTGGTCTTCTGAGACCACTGGGCCCTCCCTGAAATCTGCTGCTGGAGCTCAAAGTCTCAGGTAGTGAAGTCTCTGTCGAGTTTGAAACACAGGGTTCAGCCTGGAAGGAAAAAGTGGATGAGATGCTGTTTCCCCTGGCTTCCTTTGAATTGCCTGAAGTGAGGAGACAGAGGAGGTCTCACTCTCTGATTGAGTATTTCTCCTTCAAGTCTTCTGGAAAGAAATGCAGTAAATTAAACTGTAATCAATACTACTCTCTTTTGCTACCTTTTTGCAAATGTTGGTGTCTTTGACTCTTTTGAGGATGGACCATGAGGGCATTACTACAAAGGGGGAAAAAAAAAAAGATTGTTAATAAATCTCCACACTTAAATGCCCCAGACCTCTCTAGACACATACTTTTAAATTTATTTCTTCACCTTTTCCCCACAGTTTTCATATTTAGATATGGGTAGTTGTAGTGTAAAACAGAAGTATATATTTTTGTCTATTAGGACATGAGAAAGGGCACAGTGCTCTCTGTTTCAGCAGCTGTTCTGAGGCCAGTGTGCTAACTGTATTTATTTATTAGTGGGCTGTTTTGGTTAGACTATTTTTTCCCCTAGTATATATTCTACTTTAATTGGTGGACATGCTTTTCCTTTCCTACAACAACAAAGAAACTGGCCCAAGAGAATTTCATGGATTATTCACTTTTGACCTCTGAATTCTCCAGGTAAAGTTTTTTTTCTTACATGGTTCTTCCATTATCATCTATGCTCTGAATGCATCTTCTTGGCATGTGAAATAGCAGAAGTATATGCCACGTGTTTTCTGAGTACTTGAGCCATAACCCTCAGTAATAAATTTGCTGCTTCTCTAACCCAGAAGCCACTGAAGAAAAATGAGCAATGAAAATAAATCACAGTCAAAGAACAACTCCAGATTCTTTTTGACAGCAATTGTGGATTCTAGTGCTTCCTTAATTTTCACTTACACATATCTGAAGTGATGATTAACGCAATGAAATCTGCAAAATTGCCCATGTAAATCTGCTTTTCATGAACAGGAATTATCTTAAAGTCTCATACAGCATTCTGACATTCAGATCTAAAGGGTTTTTTAGTGATGCAAAGAAGCATCACACGTATATCTTCACTTCTCCAGTTTCCAGTAGTTCTGGAGGAAGAATTTTCATCCACTGGAAAGCAGCATCTTTCTCTGCAGTGGTTTATTCATAGCAAGAGCAACTGTTTTTCTTTTGAACAGTAGCAGAAATATGTTGCTTGCCTGGGGATTAAGATAAATCTCAAACTGAAGACTAACTTCCCCTCTCCCTTCCTGTTCAAATTGGAAAATTGGCCTGAAAAATATTTCTTTTCTTTCTTTTTTTTTCTGAGCCATTCTGATGCTCTGTGTTATGATCAGGATTAATGGGCCTTTCTCAAAATATGAAAGGCTGTGAAAGACCATGTGAAAGGCTGGTCCTCTTGATTCCAGCTGTTCAGGCCTTAAGATAAAACAAATTTCCTGCATATCACAATGAATCCTGAAAGCTGCTACAACAACAGGGAAAAAAGTGATCAGAAGCTGTGCAGCAATGCACAAATGGAAAGAATACTTTAAGCCTGATTCAGCTTTTGCTGACTTTTCTTCTGGTGCTTGTCTTGTGATAGCTACTGGCACTGGGTGAAGGCACAAGGAAGCAGCACATTCACCCTAAAGCTGAGGACCTGACCTCCCCAGTTCTCTGCTTTTAGGTCTGCAGAGAGAAAGCTGAGGAAAAAATGATAATTAGTATATGAATATGTACTAGATATTACTGGATAGCCACCTGTAAAATCATTAAAGTACGGTAATTTTTCAAGAATAGAGATAGTATGCCCTAAAATTTCTCATAGATGTTGTAGCATGGTCTCTCTTCTTGATTTAAGTTTGCCCCAGCAAGAGATCTTCCACTTGCCCTGTATTTTTAGTAAATCTAACAACTATTTGGGCTCTGCTGCCCCTGTACTTTTTTGTAACATGTTTCTTGCATAAAGACTTTGAAAAAAAATAAATTATAAGAGTCTACATAAACATTTCCAAGACAATAGACTCTGAGGTAGGGAACACATGCTTGCGACCTTATTAAGATGAAGAGAATTTTGGTTTAAGAGGAAAAGCTTGTGATCAAGCAACTGCAGTCAGAAAACAACAAAGGAAAGGAGAAAATTATTGTCAGGGTAATTATTTTGGGAGTCTTGTGTCTCTGTGCTGCCCAGTGCTGCCTTTTTGTGACACTTATTTCGGGACATATTTCAGAGATACATAGTTAAAGCTAACTGAAATACAGAATTGTCTTAACTAAGGAAAGTTTGTGTTAATTTTTACCTATATTGTTCAAAGTATCAAAATTAATTTTGCAATCCAGAATTGCTACAAAATGGAAGTTAGTGCAAGTGTTTCCAACTATTATCAAAATGGCTGTTCCTCGAAGGATCACAGGTATCAAGATTATTTGTGTAACTTAGTTCCTGTGAGTCTAGAAAGACACATAAAAAGTGGGATGAGTTTTTAGTAATTCTGTGTTGTTCCTGTTACCAATTAACCCTACAAGCAGCACCAAAGACCACTGAAAAATCGTTCAGTGGCTCCACCTATCCAACACGGCTTTTCAAATAGATGATGTGTAAATGTTTGATTAATTGTTTTCTGGCCTTTTGTTATTATCAGTGTTGTGTTACTTTCCATTATACTACCTGTGATGAAGATAGCATATGTAAATAAACTCGAGAGTAGGTGTAGCTGGGGACAGCTTGTATGTGTCAGTGTTCATTTAAGTTAATCAACCAGCTGGTCCTTCATCCCAGTTCCTTATTCTGCCCTCTTTGCTCCCCAGAGCAAGAGAGAGATTCGTGCTTCCTGACTGACTGCATGAAGAGGGCAGATTATGTCATTCTAGTGGCCAGATGGCCTGACCACAAAATCCACTCTGTCAGCCTTGACAGTCTCCGAAGGGAAGCTCCCGGCCCCAGGGCTGTCCCTTCACAGCCAGTGAGGGAGCATTTCAGTGCTACAGGCACTTTCAGAAGCTGGCCTGAATCTTCGTAGGCAGCACTTGCTTTATAGGGAGGGCTGTTCATCTGACACCTCTAATAAGTGGCTTCTTCCTGATATACCAGTACGAAGGAACTGAACAACCCCAACACAGTGCACAGCTGATGCAGGGACACACACAGTGTTGCACTACCACCTAAAGCACACACACATGCACTCTTGCCATCCCTAGTCCGAATTTTGGCTGCAATGTTTGTTTTGGCATATAATCGTACCAGAGCTGGGTTTTGGAATACGTGAGTTTTATCTTGCCCTAACCCTTGTAATTCTTTTGATTATAAAGGGCAAGCCCACCACCTTAAAAACAATATTAAATGCAGGAAGCTCATTGAATTGAGTCAGACACACTGATGGACAAGGAAGGCAAGTGGAAATAAAGCACAGAGCTGTGGGGGGAAATTGTTCTTACTGAATGACAAGGACAGGAATAGTATCTTCGATACTGAATGACATCTTCAGCTNTATTCCTGTCCTTGTCATTCAGTATCGAAGATACTGAATGACATCTTCAGCCAGTATATTTTAACTGTTTCATTGACATGAGCCTTGTTCTGTTGCTCTGAATTAAAAATGCTTAGGGTTTGACTCACTGTTTTTGCCCAGCCCTTAATTTAACAGAGGCTTTTCCTCTTTTAAAATTTACTTGAGTGTTGGGATGAAGATGCTTTGGAAAGAACAGCTTCTGACAGATCTGCTCAAGCCTGCTGACAAATTAGTTCTTTTTTTTTGAAGGAGCTTTAAAAATTTTAATTACAGTATTTCTACAAAATTCTTGAAGTACCAGTTTTATGCATTTTCTTACTTTTCAAGAAGGAAGGAGTAGTTATGTCTCAACCACAAAACAGAAGATATTTGTTTAAAATTATATAATAAATTTTCTGCAATCCATATCCACATTCAATGAGCATACAATATGTGTTTCCTAGTCTGTTTGCATGGCTGGTGATGGGTGACAGAAGCTTAAGTTGTAAATGAAATCCATTCCTAAAAGAATAGGTGACAAGGCAGTGTAAGATTTAATTCCCATTGCATGAATCACTTCATTTTCAGGTTTCTTTACACTTGATTGGACACAGTGATATTTTAAATGCATTACAAATTTAATCAAAAGCATCAAAGAAGACAAGCAACATTGATATTACATCCAGGAAAACATCTGGGACTATGGAGTGGAAATTATTCTTGCATGAAAAATAAAGATTCTATACTTTCCTAAATTAATTGGATAAACAAAGGCATGTTGAAGCTCCTCAGAAGGCTGTGGGAGGTCAACTCAGGGCAGATTGCAAATCAATGCATTGATCTGAATAGATTTGTGTATCTGAATAACTTCCAGAATGACTCCACTGGACTTCTTCCTCTGCAGTCTGTTACTAATGCTGAAATGAGATCAGGAGGACTATTCCCATGTGGAAAGTCATTCACAGTTTTGAGTGTTATCGAGTCTGGGGGGCTGAAGGTTCAGTCTTGCAAAGTTCATTCACACAGATATATCTATTACCATTTGAAGAACTGCAGCTTAAATAGGATCAAGGCCTTGAACTGAGATAGTAAAACAATCATTTTATTATCAATCAAGATAAAATACCTTGAGGGTATCTGAAGCTTTGTTCTTTAGCTTCCTGCAGAGTATATAATCGAGTTCATGTTTTTAAAATGTATTTCCTGCTCTTGAAACTGAACTCCAAAATACTGTTTTTTTTCTCACCGGATTTGCTCCATGCGGAAAACATGACAGAGTAGGATAACAGCAAGAAAAATTAGAAGATATAAAAGTTCAAAATTCTGTTCAGGTGAATAGGTGATTTAAAACAGTTCAGAAAACGCCTGCACAGCTTATTCCATATTGTGAATACTTTTCTACTGATTTTTTTTTTCCCCCAATAATTTTTTAAGTAGAGACTGAAGAGAATAAAATCAATCAGAGCAGCATAATGAATATGTATAATTTTCTCTCTTACGATGTGTGAAACTTAGTTACATTTACATGCTCGAATATGACTAGAACAAAATTTGTAAGTTGAAAACATCATAAATCTCCTCTAACATTGTTTAATGAAATCTCAGGTGAGCAGTGCATGTTGAAAGAAATAGTTCGACAAGTTTATATGGGAAAAAAAGCTGGTAAAATTAATTGCAGCAGACCTTATAAAAATTTTCATTTATTGCTTATGAAATGGGTTATTATAAGGAAGGAGGGTTATATTAAACTTAAATATTGCTGAGTAACTTGAACTCTACAAAAAACCTGAACATTGTCTGCCAATACATCTGACTAAGTTTGTCTTGAGTTCTTGTGCGAGAAGCCTTTTCTTCATCTGTTGTTTTCATTAGTTTCTCAGCTTGGCTGTCAATACTTAAGGAAGCAAATAGTAAGTACTGAACAGGTACAACTCAGTAGTAAGAGGTTTCTTGTCCCATAGCCTTGTACTGCCCCGACTTCATCGTTGCTGTTTGCACTCTGGGTAGTTTCGGTGAATGTCTGTGCTGTGCCTTAGTCATAGAATACTCTGGAGATACTTTGGGATACAGGAAACAGAAATGCCCAGGTCTGACGAGGACATTCTTGACATATTTGCTACTCAGGTGCTGATAACCAGGAAATCTCATTTACCCTTTCATTTATTGTTAGGGTCAGGTTCATGGAAGGTGAAAGAATTTAAAATTTTGGTTAATGGGAGGTTGTTCTGCAGACAGAAACAGGTGAATGATGACTTGTATTCTCCTCTAGAATGTACTATTCAAAGCAGATTACTGTAAAAAAGAACAACTATGAAATCCAGGATGATGAAATGTTGTAATTTACAAGAAAATTATTCTGTACATTTGTTTTTTCTTTACCATTTTTTTATGTAGCAGTTTCTGAGTTGCTTTGATCTTAGCCTAAACCAGAAGATTGAAAGGTGGCTGTGGTTTAAACCCAGCTTACCATACAGCCATTTGCTGACTCCACCACCACTGGGGTGAGGGAGAGAATCAGAAAGGTAAAGTGAGAAAACTCAGGGTTGAGATAAAGACAGTTTAACAGGGAAAGCAAAAGCCGTGCATGCAAGCAAAACAAAACAATGGATTGATTCACCACATCCCGTGGGCAGGCAGGTGTTCAGCCACCTCCGGGAGAGCAGGGCTCCGTCACGTGTAACAGTGACTTGGAAGACAAACCCCATCACTCCCAATGTCCCCCCTCTTCCTCCTTCTGCCTCCAGCTTTTCATGCTGAGTATGATGCTACACGGTGTGGGACACCCCTTTGGTCAGTTGGGGTCAGCTGTCCCACCTGTGTCACCTCCCAACATCTTGTGCCCCTCCAGCCCACTCTGTTCCAACCAAAACCAGCACAAAGATATATTTTGAAACAGCTCAGTCCTTCATTTAATTTGATGTAGCAATATTCAAACCTACTGCATATTCAGCTCTGACAATATACAAGGCATAACTTTAAAAGTTATTTATTTTTTTAGCTTGATTTGTTTTGCACAGAAGAGCAAACTGAATAAAATCCAAGGTTCAGTTTTCCATCAGGTGTGGAATATTCTGTCTTCTTTTTTGTCTTTGTTTTTTTTTAAACTGAGATATGACTGAGAGACTTCTGAGAAACTGGGAAAAAAAAAAAAACAAACCACAACAAAAGCTGAAAAGTATTTGAAAAACAGAGATGCTACAAAGACTGAAGGACAATATTTTGCCTTTCTTCCTCTTAGGTTAAGAAAAAAATATTAAACCCACATTCTTTATAAATAAGGCTGGAAGGAAATTGGCCTGAATGAATAAATTGCACAGATGTGTCACCTTCCATTATGCAGATAAAATAAATAGCTATGTTTTGTGAAAGCACTGTCAAATTACCAGCTACACAATGCCAAAATATTCCTGTACAAATGAGCGGGTTCATAGCACCTGTGGAAAGCTTGGTAGCTGCAAACTGGCTCTTTCTATGGTTATGTGCTGACTTCATGCCCTTTTGATACTGAACAGTTTTTGCTCTGAACACTTTTTGTTCCATCTTTTTTTGGGTTATGGATGTCTTTCAAGTCTGGAGATATCTATTTAGTTTCATTTACTCCTTATTAATCTTACTGAAATGAGGCAATGTTAAAAAAGCTCTTGTTTTCACTGTACGAGGAAAGTGAGTATCATCTGATTTATTTGTTCAGGTTTCTGTTTATTCTCCTATTTGTAGAGGATTTTTTTTGGTGGAGTAAGTTTGCTTTTAAAAACAGGAGAAGTTAGAAGCCGTCCCTATATCTAGTTTAGAGAAGCGAACAATGAAAAATGGATTCATTGAAGTCTGGTTAAGGACCTGATTAAAAGTGTCTGGCTTTCTCTAACAGTAGGGAATGTGTTCTATTACTCAGTTTCTTGGATTAGATCTAAAAAATCTGTCAAAGCAAAAATACAAGTTATTTCCTTCTTGCATTTGTAATAGAGGCTGTTCTAAAGCTCACATTGAATATCTGCCTCAGAAAACTTTCGTGCTAGAGTTGCAGTGTTTTAGGGCGATTGGAAAAACCTAAAGTCCTGCCTGCTTCTGGAAATGCAAGCATCTCATCACATTTTTGTTTTTGCTTTAATTTAGGTGTGGTAGTCTTGGGGTAAAATTCCATCATGGTTAATTGTGTTCTGTCTTTCCAATTGTCTGCAGCTAGACACAGTCATTTCCTTTCCTTCCAGCCCTGTTTCTCACTGTGGTGTTTATATGAAATGTTAAACAGCTGCTTTCTTAAGATGCAGAGAGGTAAAACAATTCCTGTGAATGCTTTGTAGTCTAGAAAGGCCTTGTTGTTTTGTTTTTTTTTTGGGGGGGGGGGTGTTATTTATTTATTTCTTTATTAATTAAACCCTGGAAACCTTGCAGTAGTCCACAAGCAGTTGTAACAAAATTCGACACCCTTTAGGGAAAGATGTAAACATCCTTCAGTCAGTCATGCTTTTAAACTCTGAAAAAAAATGACTCGAAAGAGGTAGAAAGGCTCATTGAATAAACAGAAATTCCTTTGACATCTTTTGTTGAAGAAAACTACGGAAGTTAAAAGTGTCACTGCAGAACTCTGTGCCTTACGGAGGTGGGAGGAGTTGACTATGGACCTTGTTAAAGTATCAGTGTAAAGTCAGGAATTTTGGAGTGATCTGTAATAGATGTAAGTAGGTTATATACAATGGGGAATATGCACTCTAGGCAAGTCTGTGCTCGTTATTACAGCATGACCTAGCTTTGACTCTGCACAGTCAATTAAAAGAAGAGCTAAGTCAAGTGAAAAAGGCTGTATCCTGTGCATTAAGAAACTATCCACTCCTTCATTGTGGATTTTAAAATACTAACAGTGAGGTTTTAAAAAGTTCAACATTATTAAGCTTGTAAAATGAAGAACCCATGAATTAATTCCGAGCCTGCACACTCCTGCCTACACAGTTTTAATTTAGTTTTTTTTTCCATATATAAGGCCCTTCACTTATTATTAATTTATTTAATTATTATAATATTATGTTTTAAAAATTTATTTATTTATTATGATCCTATGCTATTTTTCTGACAGGACACCTGCTTCATTTGGTGCTCGAGATAGATGGTTCTCATTTAATAATATTTATTTAATAATTTAATAAACATCAATGTTTGGCACAATGCCTTTTGCACCCCATTAATAAGGGCTCTCTGAAGAGAGACTTAATTATTTTTCCCCTTACTTTTTTGGTAGTGCCCATCACTGAGTGTCAGAGCTCTGTGTAGGCTTTTTTCTAGCTTTGCACCAAACCTATGAGGTGAGGGGCTGATATACTTCCCATTTTATGCCCAGAAAAAATTGAAGCCAAAGGCAGACTTGAGTTGAAAATACTGGCTAGTTTTTAATATGTGAAACCTGAACTTTTTCAGACCCCTGGATGTTGTATCAGGATTTTATCATTTCAGTGCCTAGGTTCTCATATGAGTTGCAGCTAAGATTTGTGCAGAATCATACATTTTACATCCATAAAGCCAAAGCATAGTATTAATGACTGCTGTTAAAATTTGTATCTCTAATGATCACTCAGTTGTTGAGAGACATAGACTTAAAATCCAGGTTTAGGTCAACTTTCACATGTCTTTTCTTCTTGTAGAACTCTGTTTTAATCTGGAACCTGCCAAGAACCATTGCTCCAAATATACAAATATTTTCTCGAGCCTCAGGAATTTCTTCATTCAAATCCAAGCTGACACATTTTCCCTCCACCTTTTCCCCTAGCACCCAAAAACTGCATTTGTTGCCCATCCAAAACTCAGCAATATTTCATTTCATGAACCAGATGCTGTTTTCACAGCACAAACTGTTCAGTGTTTCAGAAGCAAATTATATTATGCTCTGGCTCTCAGACTGAGGGATTATTGAAACACCAGAAATTCTTTCTTCTCAGTGGTCTACTCTGAGGAAAGCGTGGTCTCCTCAGCCTGCCCTGCTTCCTTTTCTACCCATTGTCCTAACTGTTTCTCCCAATCCTCTGTTTTCCTGCCCTGAACTCTCTTTTTTTGCAGTGAAATGGTTACTTACTCACAGGGCTGGAAGGTGGGGGAATGGAGAGCACAGGGGACAACCTTCACACTTGTCATTCAGGTGCTGACTTGGGTTTGCTTGCCAAGGTTTTGGTAGTGGCTGGGGGGGAGCACAGGGGCGGTTCCTGTGAGAGGTTGCTGGAAGCTTCCCCCAATGTCTGACAGAGCCAGTTCCAAGCGGCTCCAACATGGACCTGCTGTTGGCCAAGGCTGAGCCCACCAGCACTGGTGGTAGTACCTCTGGGATAACATTTTTTAGGGGAGAAAAATCCCTGTGCAATGGAAACTTCAGTCAGAGAGAGGAGTGAGAATCTGTGAGAGCAACAACTCTGTAGGCACTGAGGTCGGCGAGGAAGGATTGGGAGGAGGTGCTCCAGCACTGGCACAGATTCCCCTGCAGCCCGTGGTGCAGCCCATGGGGAGGCAGCTGTGCCCCTGCAGCCCATGGAGGTCTGTGGTGGAGCAGAGATCCACCTGCAGCCCATGGAGGACCCCACACTGGAGCAGGTGGATGCCCAAAGGAGACTGTGATCCTGTGGGAAGTCTGTGCTAGAGCTGTGACCCTGTGGAAAGAGGAGCCCACACTGGAGCAGACTTTCTGGCAGGACTTGTGACCCTGAGGGGCACCCAGGCTGGAGCAGCCTGTTCCTGAAGGATTGCACCCCATGGAAGGGACCCATGATGGAGCAGTTTGAGAAGAGCTGCAGCCCCTGGGAAGGACTCATGTTGGAGAAGTTTGTGGAAAACTGATTCTCATGGGAGGGACCCCATGTTGGAACATAGAAGAGTGTGAGCAGTCCTCCTCCTGAGGAGCTGCAGAGACAATGTGTGATGAACTGACCACAGCCCATCCCCGACCCCTGTGCCACTGTCAGGGAGGAGGCAGAGAAAATCAGGAGTGAAGTTAAGCCCACGAAGAAAGGTGGGGTGGAGGAAGGTTTTTTAAGATTTAGTTTTTATTTCTCATTACCCTACTCTGGTTTATAGGTTAGCAAACTAATTTCTCCTTGTTTTTCCCACGTGACAGTAACTGGTGAGTGATCAATGGTTTGAATTAGAGCTCAGCTCAAGGGGATGAAACAGTGTGCCTTCCTGACATGGGAAGAGCAGTTCTTTCCTATTGTCAATCTCAGTATTTCAAAATGTTATGAATGGTTAAAAACACTAAAGTGACCTGAGAAACTGTCACCTGATTTTGTTATTTAAACAGATGAGGAGTAGAGGGAGTCAAGTAACAACATATATTTCACTGATTTTGTCCTTAAAGATGACCAAACAAATGTCCCAACAAATTCAGCCTGAGGCATACCCTGAGCATGGAGAACTTGAGTTTCAGAGGCTTCAGTGTTTTATGACTTTCCTGGACTTCAAACAAGATCACATAAATCGGAAGTATTATGCAATCTTAATAATAGGCTATGTTACCAGTCTACTCAGAACAAACCAGTCAGCATAACTGAAATTCCTAGGTATACTGTGGTTATTAAAAATGAGTTTTCTGTGACTTGCTGCTGCCCTTCCAGTGTGTCATAAGTATATTAAAAAAAGAAAGTTAAGCCTTTGCTCTTGAAACTTGATTTTCTTCAGTTTGTTCCAAACCATAGTGTATCATATATTGCAAAAGAGGTTTTAGCTATACTTGCGTTTTTACTCCATCCCACCTATAAGTGATCACTTTTAGATCACTTTCTCTTAAGTGATGGGCTCTGTAAACTTGACATAGAATCACAGATTCAGGGAATGACTTTGTTTGAAAGAGAACATTCTGCCATGGGCAGGGACACCTTTCAGTAGACCAGGTTACTCAGACTCCCATCTTGCCTGGCCTTGAACACTTCCAGGGATTTGCCAACATGAAACTGGTTACCAGAGCCTGATTTTTCATGGAGACGAGACAATGTTGTTCTGGTTGTACAAAAGGTATGGGGAAATGGCCCTAGTAGCTACTGTGAATAATTCAGGGATATAATCTATAGATTTTGCTACAGGCACGAGGTTCTAGTACGTTCCTTTTATTCCCAGTGTGCAGATAGAATTCCCCCATAAATCTGCCACTGAGATGAAGTTCTTCTGAAACAAGCTAAAACGGGCCTCAGGCACAGGTATTAAAAGCAAACGGGAAAACTGAAATAATGGCTGCTTCAGCAGTAACAGGGCCTGGTTTTACCTTAATACTGTTAGCATGTGACCCAAAATGGCCCTGAGCTGATCTTGTGGACATATATTGTGATATCAAATGACTTCGCTGTCCTCTATATCAGCAGTGTATTTGTCCTACAGGTAAATGGATTACAAGAGCAGTGAAACAAGTTTACTGGATTTTTAGTTAAGTAAATAGTCAAACTCAAGCTCAGAATCTCCCACAGGCTGGGATTTCTAATGAGAGCTTAGTTTAAATAACAGATTTCACTGCTGTGTAAATTGAGGTAACCAGCCTAGGTTAAGCACCCACAAAGACAGGCATTCCTCCAGCAAAGACAGGATATGAAGCATATTCCTGTACGATATGACTGTAGTTTTGGAAAGCTACTCATTTGGAGAATCGATGAAGTTGTCATGACTCAAAGTATCCTTTGAACCTAGCAGAAAAATATAGCTTCAGCCCCGAACACTGTAAGCTGTTGATCTGTCTCTGCTGTATTTTGTTTTGTTTTCTTCTATTCCTGGGGGTTATGACAGTCTTTCTTTTTTTCTTCATCTTCTGCTTAGAAAGGATATTCTGGGAATTTTCTTAAACTTACCTGCTGTAAGAAAAGTATTCAAGGCAACTTTGGAAAACTTTGATATGGCCATTTTTTGAATTAATTAATAGCATTAACAGATGTTGGGCTTTCTAAATTCACTTTCAGGAACTTACCTAATTTTCCTAAAGTGTCAAATTCAGTGAGGTGTCTCTGAAAATCAAGAGACCTGAAACAAGTTTCAGGCTCTGCCACTGATCTGCTGTGAGACATTGAGCCAGGTGTCTTCTGTCACAGTTCTCTCACTCATAAAATGTGCATAACAGCTGTGGTAAAGTACCTGGAAATCTAGATGCAAAGTATCATACTCAGGATAAAATGTCCCCTACTGCATAGCAAAAAGTACATGCTGCAATGTTTTATGTTTTATAAACAATTCTGAAGTCTCTGAAAGGTATTGTTTGGAGTACTGGGAATCTGTTATTACCACATACTTACTCTGGGCTTTTTCTTTTTGATACAGGTTGTATTTTGAAATGAGTTTTGCTGACAAGTCCCATGTGTTGGAAGACAGCTGGGACATCTCTCTCTTTTCAGTTAGGGCCTGAAATACACTGCTTGTGAATCAGAATACATAAACGAAGCTACTGTTGCAAAAATAAAGCCCCAGCATTCATATAATAGATTGATGAAATTCTCAACCAATATACAGAAACATTTTGTAAAATCACTTCCCTCTAGGTGATGACAGGTTTCAGGGATTAAAAGTTGTATAATTCCATTACCAGTCTTGCAATTCCTCCCATAATAACAGACTGATTACCCTCTTCATTTTAAGCTTCCTGGCCTCTTTCTGAGTGGTGCTGAATATCCACTGCTTCCATGGAAATCAGAGTTGTGCATGCTCATTACCTCTCTGAACTAAATGTCTGGAGCACAAAGCTTTGTGATGTAGTTGTGTATCAACTACAAATTACAACAGCAAGTATGATGAGTTCATCTGTGCTTTTTGTTTTGTTCTAATTAAGATAATCTGAATCATTTTTATGACTTTATTTACTGCAGACTTCATTGTTAAGTATCTGTACCACCAATCACTGTCCATACAATAGGGCAGAATAACAATGACAATATTTTATTCTATTTTGGGTGTTTTCAGAATTGACATAAGCAGATGCAGTCTACAGCATTAGGCCCAAATTCACAGAATCATAGAATGGTGTGAGTTGGAAGAGACCTTGAAGATGTCTTGTTCCAACCCCCTGCCATGGACAGGGACACCTCCCACTAGCCCAGGTTGCTCAGAGCCCCATCTAACCTGGCCTTGAACACTCACAGGGATGGGGCATCCACAGCTTCTCTGGGCAACCTGTGCCAGTGCCTCTCCACTCTCACAGGGAAGAATTTCTTCCTTATATCTATGCTAAACCTACCCTCTTTCAGTTTTAAGCCATTCCCCCTTGTCCTGTCACGACATGTCCTTGTAAAAAGTCTCTCTCCAGCTCTCTTGTAGCTCCCTTCAGGTGCCAGAAGGGTGCATTTGAGTCTTTTCTCATTTGTGGTTCCTCTGGTTGAATATTTGTAGAAGGGGAGAAACTTTTTACCTCAAGATGTTTCCTTAAATTCTACCCTGTGTGTGGTATTTTGAGATATTAGCTGTAAATTGCTGATGAAAATGAGATTTTTACAGTAATGAATAGCAAGCTATTGTCATGCATGACAATTTGCTTTACCAGGAGTTCATACTATTTCACATCCAAAGGCTTGACTTTATCCCTTCCAGAACTGGGGTTTGAGTTGCAAAATTTTTAACTCTAGAGTTGAAATTTCATTTGGAATATGGCATACCTGGGTTCCACATATGTTATGTATACCCTCCTTACTATGTTTAAATCTGCTCTAAGTTTCAGGCTTTTTAGAAGCAGATAAAATCAATCAAGACCTGAGAAGATTTATTTTTCATAGCTTGGGCAAATTCTCTGCGTATATTACTGCTGCTGAGCTATATTGCTGTGGAATTTTTAGAAAACCATTAGAAGAGTCAACTGAACTCATCACTGTTTCTTTGTGGGTAGCACTCACAGATGTGGTAATTCAAAGTTTGTTATCTGCATTAGAAAGCAAAATATTTTTCAGTTTGTACATCATTAGGTAAGATCTTTTTTCCATGTGTAATTTGAGAGTTAAGCTAAAATAATGGAAAATCTGTTCTGTATAGGGAAATAAGATTATCCTTTCAAAAAAAAAGCTGGAATAAAAGTATTTCTGCACTAAAGGGTCATATGTTATTTGATGACAGATCTATCAATGTTCTTAAGGTCTTTAAAGTTTTTTTTAGGTAATCTTCTAAGATTCTTGATATTTTTCCTATAATTGAATTAATTTCTACACAGAGAGTCAGTATTAGAGGTGTGAAAGGCAGGACTGCTGGGAATTTGGGTAAGCAAGGCATAAGTGAAGGACCTCTGGAACTGCTTACTATTTAGGCAGAAAAAATATACAGCCAACCACTAACTGGAGGTGTTGAGAAACAGCAAAAAGATTATGAAAATTATGACCTTAAGTGTCTTCTGCTGTTTAGGATTAATCATATTGAACAATCTGGTGCCCTTTCAGCTGAATTAGAACCGTGGCCAAATATCCAGTTCATGTCCCACCTTACAGCTTTGTTTAAGTCCATAACCAAAGAGTAAACCTGTGACTCACCTGTAACTTTTAACAGATCCCACTGTGGTTCTTTTGTATTAACAAAAGGGGATCTTGGCACTGCACCATGGCTGTGTCCCTTTGTCGATTGAGGGGAGCTCTGTGGAGCTGCTTTGAAAACTTAAGTTCAGTTGGAAAGAGTGCTAAAGGCCAGGAATTCTCACTTTTTTTTCCCAAGTTTGGCCAAATTCTTTTCCAGGGTGGAGAAAGCTGTAGATTTTATTGTGGCAAGAAGTGGTAGTACTCCCTAGATTAACACCTTTACTTCCTTTATGGAGTAAGTTTGGCAGAGCTGCAGTAAGAGCTCCTGATGGTACTCATCAAGGAAGGAGCCTCCCTCTAGCTGAGTCCACGGGACCTGCACTAGCCTCTTGTCTGCTGAACACAGTTACTTGCACATCTGTCATGCCATTAAAATGCTAGTGAACATGTTTTATATTTTTTGAGCTTTTTATTGCTATCATAAGTTCAGACAAAATGAATGAATGTACTTGTAATTCTAGCTGGAGCTGACCTCGTTCAGCTGACGTGGCGTAACCTGCAACTCTCATTGTTTCCAGCTTTGGAAAATTCAGAGCATCCATTTTGTGGTCAAAACCAGAGGATACCTCTTGGAGCAATACTTGCTTGGTCTGTTGGATGCACTGTGTCAGCTTGTGAGCTGCTCTTCTATACACCTGCAGCTGTGGACATCACAGTGATGGCACTATGATGTTGCAAACCAGGCTCACTCACCATGTCAATGCCTCTGCAGAGAGGCTTCAGTCCTCTCACTGTAATGCTTATATGGGATCCATGGTTGTTGCTAATGGTGAATTACATGAAGGGAGCAGCATAAGTTCAGTCTCCACTGCATCTGCTGTTCAGTGATAGCCTAGACTGAAACGTGCAGCATCACAGGGCTGACATTCACTATCTCGTGTTTTGTCAGTGTGCGTATTTGCAAAATAGCAGGAAAATCTCCTGCTGTGAACTAATATGCTGAATCAACGGTGGCTATTGAACTTTCACTGAATATTAACTTCTACTGCACTTTGCAAACATACTTAGCAAAAGCTGATCATGCCAGCCTGAGCTATTGATTGTAATACAGATCTGCTACTGCTTACCACTGCCAGCTCTTCCTATAGAGAATGCCAGGTGAATGCTCTGATGTACTTTTCAGTGTCATGGTGATGAGGACTTGTGAACTGTTCTTTGTCTGATGTCAGGTGGTTTCATTTGCCTTTTGAGATAAAGCCATCTTTTCCTGCTGTGGTGGTAATTGTTAGCAACTTGCTATTGAATCTGTTTTATGTTGTGCCTTTTTTTTGTTTGAACTCTTCTACAATGCCGGTTAAAGGTCAAATTTAGCAGTCTCTTTCCATAAACTCTAGAGTAAGCCTTTCTGATATCACCAGGATTGTTTGGATGTAACTGGGGGAAGAACTGGATCCTGTACTCTTGCTCAAGAGAAGTCAAAAGGTGAAAGTCCACCTAAAGATTCATGTTATCATCAGAAATGCAAATAAGGGAGATGGAAGTCATGAGGCTGAATAAAGGATGATGGGTCAGCATCTTGGGCACTCCCAGATGATGGCATGTGGAAATCCTGGAGGGAACTTTCAGATCTAGGGATATCACAAATTAGTTAACTTAGTAGACTCTCTGCAGCATGTAGGATCACAGAAACATGAAATTTTATAGAGATACTGTCTGTGCTCCAGCCTGCAGAGGTTGAACGAGGCATCCTTTATTTATGCCTGAATTTGCTATGCAAATCCTGCACTCTTTTCCCCCCACAAAACAGTTCCTTTGACTGCAGTCCACTGATCATCACTGGGCATTCAGTGTCACATTTTGTGGGATTTTTTTGTTGAAGATTATTAACTCTGCAATATTGCAGGTGCAATTAATTATTAAATTATACTTAATCTACATTATGTAATAGTAGGCATCACATATTTCCTGATTATTTGTCTTCTCAAAGAAACTCTGGCTTGAAATGAGTAGATCTCCATTCTAAGAAGCTTGCAGAGATGTACTTTTAAATGACAGGGCAATTCAGTTTTCTGCTTTACATTACTCTGCTTTGCTGTGATCATGACTTTGAGGATCATCAAAGCAACCTTTGAAAGCTGTTTCACTTGGACAGCTGGTAATAAGACTGTGTCAGAAAGTATAATATATCTGATAAGAGTTTGTGACTTGAACTATACGCAAAAGTGAAATGAACTGGTGTTCCTACTGATCGTGACGTGCAAGGTCAGTACAAACTACTGAAATATTGGATTGCAAAACAATACGCTCTTGGCAGTAAAAGTCCCAACTCAGTACAGCTTGATCATTATAGGGAAGCATAGAGCTGTACAATAAAATTAACACTGTTTGAAATCAGTTTCCAAGAAAGGATTATAAGACCTGAAGGAAGTTTAATTTTTTTTTTTCGGTTGTTGGTTTTTTTTTCATGTTCTGTGTAATTCTAATTCCTGTGCTTTTTTTATTTGTGCACTTAACCTCATTGACAATGACAGCTGAGAAAGGAAGTCCAACTGAAGCCCAAAGGATCAATGAAAGGGAGGGAGAGGCAATTCCCTTTTGTGTGTGTGTGTGTTGGTGTATTTTTTTCACCACTAATGATGAATGTGAAAGTGATAAAGACTAAAAAGCTAAAAAGCTGGGACTTCAGAGAAAGAAGTACTTCCCGTAAGGACAGTAAACACATGAATATACTGTCAGTGAAATTGCTGGAAGCAAAGAACGTAGCAGAAGTAAGTTTAAAAAAATCTTTTTTATGGTGAAGATGCAAGATGATAAAAGCAGGACAGCGGACTTACTGGAAAAAGAAAATAAATAAAGCAAGCTTGGCCTACATCCTGTCCATAAATTTCATATGTTCAGCCATTTTTTAGTGCTTTTAACTTCAGTAAAACAATGGTCCAAAGGATTGAAGACTTTTCCACATTAGTGAAAACTTCAGTGAAGTTAAAAGAACTTCAGTATGAAGTTCTTATTGAATGACTCATCATATTTGATCATTTCATTGGACTCCAAGAGGAAGGAAAAACTGAGTCTGCTTGTTCTCATTTTTAATCCCCTGAAGCAAGTCAGTATTTTGCTATATATCTAGCTCTACAAAAGATGGTGGCCATATCGTGCTTCAGTGTGCAACCTGAAACTGATTTATGCTCTCAGTTATACGAATAAAAGGCACTGGCAGTACTGCTGTTCCTCCAGTTCCTGGATGCTTACTGCTTTCCTGCTGACTGCTAAAAACGGGGCTGAGACGGAAAATATGATTAGTAGTGACTGTCCAGAGAGCTGAAGAGACTGTAACTAAAAAAAAGGGGGTTACAGGTCTAGCCAGGCTCAGGACACACAGCAGCAGAGCTCCTTCAGTTTAGGAGCATGGCAGAGGTCCATTCCTCCCAGAAGCACCTGTCTCCTGAGAAAGCACAGCAGTCATACTCCTTTTGTTAGCAAATAGTCTTTCAGGTTTTAATGGTAGTGTATCCAGTGTGCTGGTTCACACAAATGACCACTGACAGGATCACCCTGCAGTGCAGTACAGCAGATGCCAACAGGTCCAACCAAGGGAATGGCCCAGCGTGGAGTTTGTTCTTTTTTTACCCTACAGTGCTACATGTCAAAAGAAAATTAAAAAAAAAAGGAAATATAGCATAGGAAAACCAAACAAACTCAATTCCCAACCTTCTTCAGCCACAGTTGCAATGATCCTTGCACAGTGATGGTAATTACTTTCCGTTTGCCTGCAGGCATGTTACCTCTCCCCTTTGCTCTTTAAGAATGAGAATTTGAGTTGACTTTGCTGAGGGATGGACTCCCAGTTCCAGGAAGGAGGCTTGGTGTTCTCCCAGCCCAAAGGTTAAGGCTCTAATCCACCCCCTGGAGCTAAAACTAGGCAATGATAAAACTTTCCCACTCCTTACAGAACATAATTGTTGTTAGAATATTTTGAAATGCATAAAGGTTACTGTTAAAAGTTTCCATTCACACATCTTCCCTATTGGCTTGGTTGCTTCCATTGTTCTGATTTTGAGAGTACAAGATTCTGTAAAAACACCTTATTTGTCATAACATTAAAGAATTACTGCTATTCACAGCCTGGGAATTAACCATTCTCCTCCTCCTCCTCCTCTTTGGCATGGTTACAGTAATTACTGAACTTGCACTCACTGTCAATACTTCATGGAGATCCATCTAGGGCCACTAAATGTGCCCCATCTACTAACAAAGGGCAAACACTGCATGAATATGTGATGCATAAAAGTCCCCCTTGCGTTCCCTTTATCTGTTACTTTGACTAAACCCCAGATTTATAAGGTTGATTTGAGGAAATTACTTTCTTCATACCTGTCATCTAACTGTTTTTCTGGCCATCCCTGGACTACAGCTTTATGTAAGAACTTTTCTTTCTTGTTCCTCTGTTCAGGTTTTCCTGTCTTTTGGTATCCATGGCATAAAGGATACCAAGAAAGTTCTTGATTAGTTTAACTGAATCAAAATCAAGTGTGGTTTGGCGATGTTCCTTTTAGGACACCATTATCATAATGTGCCTGGCCTTTTTACATATCTGAATTACTCTGTGGTTTGAGTGGTGAGGAAAGAGTCCTGATATGTTAGTGCTGTCAAACTTTTCAATGCCACACTGTTCATTTCTCATAAGAGTACACTTGGAAACAAGAATCCCTTGTTGCCATGTGGATGGACTTCAGGCAACTCTTTACAAGAGCAGGCATCTTAACAGAGCTGGAGCTGGAGGGTTTTGTTTTCCTGAAAAATTGGCTGCAGCTTCGAAGTGTAATTTTATTGAAATATTTAATATAACCCTATACAACTGTTAGTTGTTTATACAAGGAGATAAAAGGGCATAGTACGAGTCAACCCAACATGCACAAAGCTGAGCTAAAACACACCCATAACTTGCAGCTCTAAAGCTTCTTCTCTCAATGCCATTTTCAAGCAAAAGCCATGAAATTCAATTTTGTAATTCTTACTGATGATTTAGCTCACGGGTTTTCCAACCTGATTATTATCGAATTCAAGGCGCTTGCCAAGTTCTTAATGGCTTACTTAATCCACTGGTGATATTAGCAGGTTTGTAATTAGCCGGATTGAACTTCTAAGGCCATTTTCTATCCTGTAGAAAAAAACTTGTGAGCTAACCCCATTAGTCAGTTAGCTAAGTCATCAGCACGTATGGGAATTAAAAAACACCTGGGCCTGGGAAGGAAAGTGAAATCCATAATGAAGCTGCAGAGGAGTATCAAAGCTCCCGCACTCTCGGGCCTAGACCTTCTCGTTAAGAAGACAGCAGTAGGAGATAGTCTACCAAGTAGTCTAATTAGTAGCTCAACAGTCTCCAAATTCTAGGGCTTTGGAAAAAATCTTTGGCATGAGATATGCTCCTAACAAGCCAAAACTTTTCTTGCACTTCTTCCATGCACTCATCCTGCCTTTTTCTGGATTTACTGGTTAATGAAGATAGAGTGTAAGTCTGAACAGAAAAAAGAGGGTTAAAGTTTTAGAAAATGGATTGGGTTGTACTCTGTAGTTCTGACAAATAAAAATCAGACCTTAATTTCTCTGGGATTTTACTGGGGTGTTTTTCTAGCCAAGGGAACTGACTGACTCAGAATCAGCCTTGAGTTCTCTGTGTAAAATTGCCTTTTAGGCATAGTTCACCACCTTTTTCTTCAAAGTGTTGTTTTAAATACTGTGAAGTTTAATAAAAATAATGGAAAATTTGAATATCTGTAGCTTTGTCCAAGAACAAGAAATTTCAATCTAAGACACTACAGATAACATGATATCTTTTATTAAAACAAGAATATTTAATCTAATCTTTATATAACAATACATCCAGAAGAGGAACTTCTGGGCCCTCAAGCTTGAACTTTCTAAAATATTCTTGTTCCAATAAGAAGTATCACATTATCTACCTTGTCTACTTAAATGCATGTTTAAAATGATGGATTAGTGGCTATTTTGGGTGCATTTTTACTGTGTTGTTATCTTGAGACTCATTTAGCTTACGCAAGTCTTTGCAAAGTTAGAAATGTGTACTCTTTATATGCCAAACTGAATCATGATCTCTTTTCTCTCTAGACACACTTTCAAAAGAAGTATAGTGTACACAGTTACAGAATTTTGCGTTGATATATTCTTGGTTTATTTTTATTATATTTTATGTCATTTTGGCAGTGAGAGAAGATACTTTCAAGAAAAGAGCACAGCTTTTATTAGGTCTTATGCGGGAAAAATAGCTACGAGCCCAAAGTGGTTACTAGTGGAAGTGTGGTATCTGTGGAGGCATACCACAGTTGTTACAGTATAGGGGAAAGATTGTGTTACAATCACTGCCATTATCAAACACTGCATGATTGATAACATCTGAGGATCGCAATCCTTTAATTGCAGGGGTTTTATTATTTGCATCACTAGTTAGCTGGATCTGTAGAGATATATAACATTAAATCTTGCCCATGTAGCCCGCTGTGATTGCACGTGGTTTACAAGCCTGGTCCACATCAAATAGAAACTTAGGGCCTGAGAAAAATAGAGGTAGGAGTAAAACAGGAGTAACTGTGGCAGAACGGAATCCTAGGTTGGATTGGAACCCTGATGCTTTTGCAGCATTCCCAGGGACCAGGTCTTGAAGGGCAGTCAGATGCTTAAATGAAGTTATAGACCTGTCTTTCATCCACACAGAAGTCTCACTGAAGTAAGAGAACAGTGTTGCCTCCTAAACAGAAATGTACTAAAAAGAGCAGGTTCTTTCCTTGAAGACTCAGCTGACAAATGTGTGATGTGAAGAAAATTAAGTGTGTGGTGCTTAATTTTACCATTTAACAGGGGAATGAAAGGTACAGTGGAGGACTTGTTCACCTGTGCCCGTTTGGGTGCAGAGGGAGCTTGAACCAAGGATGCAAACTGGTCCCCATTGCATTAATAAGGAAACCCTAAGCAGAACTACCTTTGTAATTTTTCTCAAGATCTCACAGAGGGGGTAGTTTGGAGCTGCTGCCAGGCCTCTCTTGGAGCGTTTCAAGATAGGGGCTGTCCAAGAGATGTTCTGCAACAGAGCAACTCCCCTGCCAAGCCTGACCACTTTGTGGGCTGTGGCATCTGGCTCTGGGCCTGCTGGAAAAATGAAGTTTGCCATGAGCTTTCTTCACTTCATGACCACAAAAGACATAACCCTGCTAAGTGAATGATAGAAGGCTGTAAGATTCACTGAGAGCTTTTTAAGGTGCTTTTTTTTTTTTCATCTGAGATTTTCAGAGTGGTTCAGAAACCTGAAGTCTCCTCTGGAAAATAGTGATAGGTTTTAAGAGCTGGTTTCCTGATGAAGGAGAAGAAAAAAAATTACCAAGCCTGAGTATACACTGTTTTGACTGGGCTAGTGACAGGCAGTTAGAGAAAGTCAGAAAATACGCAGATATATTTCCTCCCTTTCCCCACCTTTTCCCAAATTTCAGTTAAAACTGTAGCCCACTCTCTGGAAGCATCTATTCTCCAAGAGCCTTGTGTGCCTGGACGTTCAGCACAGTGCACTCCTTTACTTTTTGATAACGGACTCCTGAAGTATTTCTTTTGGTTTAAAAGTGTTTGAATAGCAAGAGATATGTATATCTATAACAGTACTTTCTGATAAATTCTGCAGTAGAAATTTATCTTTGACATCCTCAGGAGGTCCTTCGAATCTGTAATATGCAATGTAACATTACATATGTAATTTGGAATATGCACAGTACACACCTGTGGCTTATCTGCACATATACCATGCTGGAGCCATTGTTAGGAGGCAAGGAAGAAGAAGAAACTGAAGATGTCAGGATTACAGGAAGCCAGCAGCAAAGATGAAACTAGGGGGAAAAGAATGGGAACAATCCTAATGTTACCACATATGCTATAGCCCTGTTAAGGACCATATGAGAGGCTGAACTGGAGCTTAGCCAAACCCGAAAAGAAGCAGAGACAAGGTATGGCATAAGTGGGATGTTAGGGATCGGCTACAGCATTCCTGTTCAGCCGTCAAAATGCTTCTGGTGGAGATGCAGGAGCTTAACAGCCGAGCAGAGCAAGAAGCCAAGTTTGGGAGGTGTAAGGAAAAACAGCAGCTGCCACAAAACTGCTAGTTTTGTAGTTATTGTCTATACTGCTCAATTCTGGGCTTTAGATGAGGAAACTTCAGGGCACCCCTATATCTGTGGGAAAGGGGTAGAGCCCACAGCTGGATTTCTGCCTGGCAGCCTGAACGTGCCTGTCTTCTGTGAGACTGGGAAGGGAGTCTGTCTGTAAAAGCAGCTACTTCCACCTACGTTTATCCTGGCTCCTTTCGGTTATCCATTCCCAGATAAATTCTTTCAAACGTTGTGCCAAAACTGCAAGGTGCTGGTCAATTTTTGCAGGCTGCCTGAATGACTCACCTCATTTCTCAGATTACTGACAAAACAGGGGTGGGGAGAAAAAAAAAAAAAAAAAAAACTAGTGGGATTGAAAGCACTTGGCAATCCTGAGCTGCCACTTTTGTGAATCACAATGGCTTTTCTTTTGCAGCGATTTTCAGTTTTTTGATAGTGGCTGTCAAGATAAATATATGGTGTACTGTGTCAGGGAGACAATGTTGCTACAGATGCTTTCCTGGTGATAATACTGTGGAGACCCTGCTAAGTATACAGACAACACAGGAGATCAGGTGTGCAACCATTTCAGGGTTTCTGGCTAAGGCTCTGAGGTGTCCCCTAACAGGACAGGTCTGGAGAGAATCCCAGAGAACACCAGTGTGGAGTAGCAAAGGCTGTTGTACGTGTACCAGGATACAATAGGATCTATTAATACACCCAGCAACCCTGGAGCACCCACTGTACCACCTTCTGACTTCACAGCAACAACCACTGGGAATTGCCAGTTAATGTAGGGGAACCACATTGTTTCTGTGGGACGTGAGTATTCTGGGATGTGAGTGTTGCTGTAGAGTGGTTCGTGGAGTTTCTCCTCTGAATGGTCATTGGAAAAGCTGGGAGGTGTCTGTTTATGCCAAGCACCCCTAAATGTAGGGGGGGGGTTATTGAAAAGAATACTTTTAGGGTGAACAGCAGTTTACAATAACTGCCTGTCACAGATCTGGTCCCTGGTTGTGTTTGCTGCAGGTGACTCTCATTGTTCATTTTGCAAGCACAGTTACTTCTGGCTGAGGTGGGTCTGATAAACAGGAGGCTGAACTCATGATGGAGGTGGTTTGGGTTGAATTAGAAGGATTCTAATGAACAAAGGTTGATGAACAAAGTCCTGTCTGTAGACATGAATGAAAAATCTGCCCTTGAGCTCCCTTGTTGCTGACTGCAGTATTCCTTTTCTGTAAATGTGTGCAGTGGAAGGCACTAATACTTTAATTTGTATATGATCACACACCTCATGTCCTTAATAGGATTTACCACTAATAGAATGAGTGCTAAAGGCTAATTACCCATAATTGTGTATTCTTCTGTGCTAGTGTTTTTTTAGACAAATAGGTTGATTACTTATAAGTATTTGATTGTCATCTATGAGTACAGCTTTCTGAACTTTGCGCTGAATTTCTTCACAAAGCCCTGCTGAGAAACAGGGATTTCAATGAGTTGGTATGAACCCTTCAACAAACTGTTGCACTGAAAGAGTTGCTGTCAGCTCTTGGTGTGGATGCAAGTCAATTAAGCCAGTTGAGGGAAAGATTCTGCTAGGAAGAATGCTCCTGCATGTAATTTTACCATGGCCCTGGAGAGCAAAACAAAAAGCAACAGGTTACTCCACTCTTGCAGTAAGTTGTGCAAAATTAGGTAGTTATCAGGGATATAGAATGTAGTTCATCGATCAGAATTTGTAGCTTGTTGATCTACTTTTAATGAAGTATCCTAACAGAAGTCTCAAAGCAGCAGGTACTTCAGTCAGGGTGCTTAGAAATCATGTCAGAAAGTTGGCTACCTAAGGGAATTGGGAATATGATACAATGTAATGACAAGTGTGAAAGAAATGAACAATAAATGATCTTTAAAGCCAACATATATTAAACGAGCACCTTTCTCAGGCCTTGGAACTAACTTAGTAAAGCTGGGGAAAAAAATTAAGGTTGGCACTTGGTAAATTTATATGCAAAGAAATTATAAAGGTTCATGGCTGGATTTTTCCGGGCTTTTATTGGATTTTGTTGCTTTGTTTATTGAACATTTCAATATCTTTATTTCTCTTCATAAATCTGTTGTATACATTGAAGACAGTCATATATTCAGCAGCGTGGTTTTGGCAGAGGTTAGTGTCAGAATTGGGCAAACATTGTTCATTTGGTTTCTCCAAATCATGTTATAATATACTAGAGTACTTTCTTCCCCAGCTTGTAGCAAGGTTTGTCATGTAAAGAGACACTAGTTTATTTTCTGGGAGCAGAGGTCATTGCTTCAGCAAGTGATGATCAAGGTCTTTGCTTCAGCACCCTCAGTCTACACTCACATACGTGTCTTTGGAGTTTCCTGCATCAGTGTGTGTGTCTTCACGTACTCCCTCATCATTCAGACTGAAAGAAGAGAAAAGAGACAGGGAATTTTCTTTCATGCTGAAACCAAGAAAGAACAAATTGGCTCTTACCTTCATTCGAATCCTTTAAATTCAGCGAGTCACAGTGAAGACTGATCCAGCCTCAGGAAGAACGCTCACTGTAAACACGGACAACAGTTTTATGTCAATTTTACTACACATTCAAGCAGATTCAGCACAAAGGCCTTGATTTCTGTCTGCATAGAAGGTGTCATCAAATACAGTAGTTCAGATACTATCAAAGCTGAACAGCAAGAGGGGTACCCGTATGTCTCTTGGTCAGAAGAGGAACCCACGTGAGGACCATGTCTTGGTGTGAGGGAGAGTGAAGGAAGAATGTGTGTGTCTGTAAGTGGAAGGACTGATGAAAGGTCTGTCTTGCTCAGCTAAAGCGTCATTTGGGGCCATTTTTTCTGGGCATTTTGAAAGAAAAAAACAGGCTCGATGGATTTTAAAATCTACTTTTAGGTGTGTCTAAAAGGAAGGTTGTTTTTGGAACCAAAGCTAAACTTTAGGAATCCAGAATTAAAGGAATAGAGGTGGAGTACAGGGAGAAGTTACAGAAATGTTCAGCCCTTGTCATATGGTCAAGCTGACTGTGTCAACACCTTGTTTTCATCACAACTACTAGTAATTTGAGTCATTTATGCAATTAGTTCTTGATATGTGCACACTTTGGAATAGAAAAACATTCCTAATGGATCAACTATGTTTCTGGTTAACCATGATTAGCTAATATTTTTTCCTATGTATGGCCAGGATAATTTGTTTCTACTGTGTTAGTAACAAATCTCCCCTTAAAATTTATGTACAAAACCCCAAAGGACATCATAGTGAACATTGCACAGTGTCATTAGCTCTTACACCAAAAAAATCATTAAATAGAGGCTATAAAAAAAGGGACCAGCATAATAATTTTTATCTGTGCTTCTTGTTTCTATGACTGACCAATATGACTGTAAGAAAATCCTTTAACCTGTCTTGCTGCAGTAACAAGTCAAGCTTAGTACTTGTCCTGAGCTTAACTTGGCTTAATAATTTTCTATAAAGATCAGTTTATTTAAATACAAGGCACAACTGCTCTTAATGCTATATTTTCTAGTGCTGAGATGAATGCTGATAGAACAAAAAAAAAAAAAAAAAAAGAGAAATACAGAAGGAACACTACACAACCCTCTGGAAAAATGTTTTGCACACTCCCTGTACACTTTATCTTCCTTAATTTCCTTCAAGGAAAGAAAAGTAATATGTAATGGCAAAGAGTAGGATATTTGGCCAATTTATGATAGAAGAAGAAAGCAAAATGCCTTACTGAAAAGTAGGACAATTCTACCAAAAGTAGGGCAGCTTACAGCACGTTAAGAACCTTTGGATTATGTGTATTGTATCATGCCTGCTTTGCACACACAATTAGTTCAAATGTCGGGCTTCCCATATGAGGTAACTGAGGAAGATTTATCTCACAAGATAAAGCTCTAGTACCACATCAAACAGGGTCAGAATGCACACCCGTCAAGAAAATAATCAGGAGAACAGCTACGACTGGCTGAGCTCATGTGAAAAATGAAAATGTCACTGGCAGTAGAGGTCAAATTAGTTGAGGAAAACAGAGCAGATCAGTGATGCTGGAGTTGGTTACACGGGTTAAAATTCTACACCTGAGCAGCTAAACTTGTATTTAGAATAAATGTGCAAAACCTGTGAAGTTTGTGTGCCTTTAAGGACAAGATCATTTCAGTGTTGGCAAAGGGTGCAAAAGACACAGCATCATAGAGAATTTTTTGATGTAATTTTTTTCAGAATACATTAATGGATAAATGATTGTGGGGTTTTTGGTGTTCCAGTGGCACTTTGAGGACAGCATTTCTAGGAGCCCTTCTCCAGAAGCAGTGGATCTGTAAGCATATCACAAGCAGACTGTTTATTTACATTCCATAATGTAGGGTGTTTGAGTTATTGGGCTTTGCCCTCTCAGACACTGCATGTACACGCAGGTAAATCACTCCTGGCTAGACCTACAGAGGAGCCCAGCTCCAGAGGACAGACTGGAGCTTTGAGTTAGACTGCTTAGCTTCTTACACTGCACTCGGGGAGCTACTTGGTACAGCACGGGATTCCAAGGGACGGGTACCTTGAGAATAGGTATTGCCTGTGCTGGAAATGGTGGCTGCTAAGAAAAGGATACATCTTGAGTCCCTTTTAATGTTGGTGAGAAGGGTAAAGAGAGAGCTTAGAGAGAAACAGTGGTTAAGTGGAAGGATTTGAAGGTTGGTAATAGTTACTTGATATAAAATGTTTGACCTGCTACCTTGAAGGTTACAGCAGGCAGTGTGAAAACATCCATCCTCCAATTCGTGTCCTGGGTCCTGTTTAGTTGCTAGAGCCCTTATCTGGATATACTCTGAATCTTTCTGTCCAAGCAGGATCTCCCGAGGCTTGAAGCTGAGCTAGAAACCCAGCATGATATAAAGACTGTTTTTCTGACAACTTCGGAACCTTTTCATCTGATTCCACTCAAAAATTACCTTACACAGACATAGCTGTGAGGTTTTTTAGGAGATAAGCTGAAATATGATGTGACAGTGCAAAAAGTATGTGGGAAAGTGAAGGTGAGGGCATATTAGCATGCTGAATCTTAATATAACTGCAGTGCACTAGTCCCTTCCTTCAAAATCAGTTGATATATTTGCAAGCAGGACCTGCTTGGCCTCTCTGTCTGAAACAGTGACCATCCAGTTTTGTTTGTGTACAGTCAAAATGATGCTTTTATTGGCAAGAAAGAAGGGCCACTGCTCCTTTATAAGGTTATCTGCATATGTAATTTTAAAGGGGAAATTTCCTTCTATCTGCATCAGAAATAAGTGTCAGCATCCAAGGCCCAGAAAACATTTTTTGTCCTGGTTTTAAATTTGAAAGTCTTAATACAATGAGTCAAAAAAGCCAGTGGTTGTGAGAAGTCTCAGGGCACGGAGGTGGGAGTCAGTAAGATCTGAAATGTAATTTGCACTTGAGAAGTGTTGCAGCCAGAAATTAGGTTTCCCTTGAAGTTTCTAAGAGACTGAAAGAGAAGTGTGGATGTTCTCTCTCTCAAAACAAAGAGGTGTGTCTGACCCACAACGTGTCTAGTTGGGATTTAAGTAAAACAGGCAGAGCTTCAAACATCACAACTCCTCTGTTTCTAAGCTATGAAAAGATTTGCCATGGGGAGTGCCGATGTTCAGCTGATTAACAAAAATTATAATCTTTAATATCAATTTCCCTTCAAGGCATGAAGACTGATTCCAGGTTCTCCATCAATAGAGACATGAATTAGAAGGTTCAAGAACCAAAAATACCTATCTACAAGTATCTCCAAAGACACTGAAATATGAGATGACACCTTTTCACAATCTCCTGTGCACTGAGTGAAAATATCTTTGCCTGGAAGGGAGGAAAGTGGGGTAGACCACATATGAAATACGGAGATGATAGAGAGAAGCTAAATTGGATTTCTGATTTCCAGGTACTCTGCTCAAGCTACACCCACCTGCCCCAAAAATGTGAACATTTATTAACTTTAAATCTTATATGATATTCCAGCTATGCTATCTATTAATGACTGAGACTGTAAATGTTTGAAATTCTCCAGAACAATTGCATGGATCCAGTGAACACAAAGGGCTGCCTTTTTCAATGTGAAATTTGGTGCTTTAGAGGGATAGTGAATGGAAAGCCAGGTAATTTTTAAGTCTAATTGTTCATTGTAGCCCTTTGCTGACTCAATTTTAAATGGCTCTTTTTATTAGTTGAACAGTAGAAGATTAAACTTCATGAACGTGCTCATTAGTAAAATACTGCTGAACTTTAAACCCATCCATTTCATACACTATTTTACTATGTACCACTGCACTAATACAGATGACTTAAATGCCTGTTAAAAGAACAGTACCTATACTTCTGCCAGACTGACTACATGTAACAATGCTATACTGCAGGGAGAAGTGTTTGGTGACAGGAAAACCAAATGCAAAGAGAACTGAAGTTTAACTAAAGTTAAAGCCAACTCACGGGCAAAGCACATTTAACAGCTCAACTGGAGGGACGATCAAGTGCCCTTAGTGAAACAAAAAAGTGCAGGACTTCCAAAAGCATTAGTCTGGAGCTTTATGGGCTGCCCTTCTGTAAAAAAAAGAGCCCCGTTATCACCTGCTGACTCTGTGTTGAAAGTAGAAAGCCACGGGAAAAGTTGGGTGCATTTTGAGAAGAGTATTGAAACAATCAAATTCTCACTTTCATATAAAGAACCATTCAAAGCTGTTAATTTTGACTAGTGTCTCAGGCCAGAGAGACTATTCTGAATGGGTTTATAATTCCTAAGGTTTACAGTGGAATATGTGAGACCTCTCCACTGGCTTAGATGAAATCTGAGGAGCAGTATTATATTGTCTTTGGTTTAGGGTTTTTTAGACTTTTTACATTTTTGTCTGAGTTCATCTTTCAGTCTTTAATATTGCATTATTGTTCTAATCAGATAGAATGCTAAAGCTATAGAGAGATGCTACTTTGAAAACTGGTGCAATGCCTTGTAATATGGAAGTGAGTGGCCCTCTAGAACTCCTAGTTGAATAAATTAAAAATTTTACCTTCAGCAAAGGATTGAGGGAGCTTGGGTGAAGTGATTTCTTTTTTTCTTTTTGTTATGTAAACTATTTTCTAAAAAGACAAAAGTCGAAATTATCACAGGCTTCGGTGAGGAGAATTGGAGTCTCTCCAGCAAAGAGAGAAACCTTTTTCATCTATCAGAAGGACTAATCTTCTTCAAATTTTTAAGGAAATCAATTTAGTCTTCTTCCCACTGGCCTTGTCTATTTATCTGATGGGAAGGCTGCAAGGGAATTATCTCATACAATGAGGAAGACTTACTGGTCCAAACACTTTTAAGTAAAAAAGAAGCCAAAATTAGAATAAATGCAGTGCAAATTTGTTCTTGTACAGATACTGTGCCTTCTGAGACACTGGAGTAGCTTCATGAGGATGAGGACTTCAACAACTCCGGTAACATGCTTCTGATCTCTGAAGTGCTTTGATGACAATGAAAATACTTCCCCAGAATTAAATTATGGCAATATAGCTGGAGTTTCTTGTGTAGATGTATTTTTTTACTTACAACTCTTAAAAAAAAAAAAAAAAAGAAAAAAATTGATTCTGCAACTTCTCATTTGAATAATATGAAAAAAGATTGTACCATATAATGTCTGTCTTCATCCTTCTACAAGTGAAAGATTACCACTATGCTCTTTTGTTATTTAACTTATTCTAACCCTTATCCTGTTACTTTCAGGTTAATTTCTATTCACAGTACCTCACTTCTGCAATGAGTTGCTTCCAGTTCTTGTGATTTTTCAAACATGAATGTATTCATTGTCTTGACTAGATACGAGATGATCCAACTACAACTATTTAGTAAGGCATAATAAAAGACTCCATTTCTGTGTCTGTGCAACTACATCAGTGCTAAGTAGTTTCACAAATTCATTGAAATTATCTCTGATTTGAGTAGAGGTTACATAAATTAAAGCTTATTTAAAAACGAGTGTTCTTTCTAGCCAGCCAAAATCTCGCAGTCCAAAATGATATAAACTATCATACATACAATATATCTTCTGCTAAGCATGATATAACTTATTACTAATTATATTCCCCTCTGAGTGATTCTTTCCTAACTACATTACACATAAGAACAGTGGGCTTAATGCAGCGAGCAGAAATTCAGTTTTAAGGGGGTTAATGGTGTAAAGAAATTAAAGAACCATGGACTACAACTCTAGTGAAATTTTGGGCCTCTGGAAATCCTTTTCTCAGCAAGTGCTCCCCACTATTTTTAGAGTGTCCATTCACCTCTCCTTTCCTATTTTTGGTCTCAAAGGAATTGCTTTCTGCAGATCATAGGAGAGGTTTGCATATTTCTATCCTGGAAGTGTTCAAGGCCAGGCTGGATGGGGCTCTGAGCAACCTGGTCTAGTGGAAGGTGTTCTTGCCCATGGCAGGGGGGTTGGAACTGGGTGAACTTTAAGATCCCTTTCTACCCAAACCCTTCCACGATTCTATGACATGTCTGAGAAAAAAAGACCACTGCCAAATATGCAAATTGCAAACAGGTGCCAAGATGTCTTACTTTTTTCCCAGTGTAAGGGAGAGGTTCCCATTACAGTGAAGAAAGCTCATGATACAGAAGAAAAGTGGGATCTGTTGACAGAAGCTGCAGTTTGAGTGCCATCAATCATACCTTATTCACTTTCCTCTCAGTCCCTTCTCTTTCACATGACTGCTCTTCAGGATTTTACTTTCAAATAAATATTTGGCACTTGTACCCAAAAAGACAAACAATTACGTAGAGAAAAATTAGCCTGAGTAAGTGAACACTCCTATTCAAAATTCTGTGGCTGGATGAATGGATAACTGACAACAGTGACGAATAAATAGTGCCTGGGCCTGCCAAAACCCAGCATTAGAAAGTATAAACAAAGCCGTACTGAAAACAGATGGATTCATTTTAAGTTTTAACCTTTTTCAGTCAAGGGATGCTAATGAGGCAACTTCACTTTGCACCATGATCCTGACACACTGTGTGCCGATACCAGCGAGGAGATGGACTGATGCAGGGACTGAGCGTGCAGCTGCCTTTCCTCAGGGCTAAGTAATTATTACCAAAACTACTAAAAAAGCACGGATAGTCCTGCTGAATAATGACAGAAGTGGGCTGCAACAGGCATCAGAGCTATGCAATTCCAGTAATTAGGTATTTGTGAGTTTTTGCACTGGACTTATCGCAGAGAACTAAAACGTGGGGATTTGATTGCTGGGGAGGAGGAAGGTTGCTGAGATGAACTGAAATCTGGTAAGATTTTACAGGCATGGGAACTGCTCCATCAAATCAGACCCGTTGCCTGTTTACTTTGACAGTGGCCAAAACTCTGTGGGTATCAGAGGCAGGTGCAGTCTGTTTGGCAATTGGCAGCAATGTGATATGGCAACTTCTTCCTGAGGAAATCAGTCTTTTAACTGCTCCTCTCAGAATCCAAATAACATAGGTTGTCATGAAAAACATAGCTTATGGGAGTTTCAATTTCAAACTGACTAAAACAAATTTTAAATGTAATGAAGTTACGCTTGAAATAAAACTCCAGATTTGAAAATTATGTATATTTGGCAAGCTGTGGTCCAAACACTCAAAATGTAATAGTATGTATGGACAAAAAGCCAAGAAAAAACAGGTCTTTGTCTGCCTATGTGGATTTGGATACAGTTTCTAGAAGGAAATTGTAAGAGAAATAACCTCTCCCAATGACAATTGTTTATTCTTGAAGTTCACAGGGGAATGTCTCAACTTTCCTGTGGTCTCAGAATCCCCAGAGCCTGCTGCTGCCTGCTGCAGCTTCTCTCCTCCCTGTGCTTCACCTCTGTGTCTCCTTCTCCCCCATGCCTTGGATGCTCTTTGCTGTTGGAAGAAGAATTGTTCCCCTGTTTTGCTCTGCAGCTTTCTCCTTGTGCCATTGTTGGGTCCAACAGAATTGTTCCTATTTTTTAAAAAAAATCTATTATATAGTGGTGACGTATCCAGCCTGTGCTGCTAGGAGATGAAATGTCTTCTGATACAGCTGAGTAAAGTCACTTTTCACACATATTTTCCCTCCAGGCATTGTGAAAACTGCTTCTAGCCTTTGACCCTGTTCTGGGAAGCTCATGTGTGACCCAGGTATAATTATGGCCTTCACAGCCAGCAGTGCTGAGACCTGTGTTGGGACACCTGCGAGCTGGAATGTGTCTCACCTGTTGAAATAAGTATTTTATAGCTACATGAAAGGTAAAGGAAACACATAGCTTCAAGATTATTTCAAAGAGAAGCCAAGAAAAACCAAGCTTGTGACTTCTCAGCCAGCAGGAAAATTAAATCATAAAACAAGAGCGTTTGAAAACAAAACCCACGATGCTCCCTGCTTTCTCTTCCACTTTCCATGTCATGTAACCCACCTTCAGCACATTTGGTTATCTTACAAGGGTTGTTATAAAGTAAACTCTTCATATGTATAGATACACACTGGTATATATATTTGAAGTATAATTTCCCTACAATAATTGTGTAGAACTGTTACTGTTAATTGAAGAATTTGCCCTAATTTTTTGACTGCACTAGAGCAAGAGGTCTAATGGCTTTTTCTGTGCTTAGATATATTTGCTGAAAGGAGTTTAGTACATAATAATGTTGCTGCCTTCTGCTGTCATTTCCTAGGTTATCTATCATCTATTTGATTGGAACAAATTCCCAAAAGAGTTCTGGTATTCTAGAACATTTCCTAATCAAATACGGTCATTACTGATGTAATTTTCCTTATCCTACGAGGGGGGAGGACATGTTTATTATTGTTCATTCCATGGAGATTTTGAAATCAATATCATATCATAGTCCCATTTCCCATCATCCCCTCTCCTTGATTCGGTTTTGCCTAGTCACTTGGAGAATGCCCTCATGCTTGTACTTTCTTACTGAGAAAATTGTGTTATCAAATATATATATCATTTGTTGACCAACAGTGGGTGCTTTGGGAGATTGCAGAAGAGCCATATACCATATTCATCACCCCAGCTGGTGAGTTTTCTTGATTGCTGTTACAACTGTGTTAAATTAGGTGGCCCACTGGTTTTCCATCGGCCACAATATGACAATAGTCATGTAAGGCAAGCAATTACTAAGTTTCCTAGGGATGGTCCACCCACAGGGAATATTCCTAATTTAAAGAAGCTATAACTGCCAGTGTATATAGATTTTTTTTTTCTCAAACATTTCTAACTTTAGCTATCAAGTGAAATAATAAATGGTATTCCCTCTTGTTCTTGTTCAGGGACTGTGCCTAATCCTGGAATTACTGACATCTGTATATCATTTCAATGGTAAATTACAGCTGGGACATGCTAACCCTGAAGTGTGAGTAAGAAGTGCTCCTAAGTGATTGGAACCTTCTTGGCACTATATAGTTGCTTTATAGTAATTAGCCTGGTCTTCATTCTCCTTCGATAGTTTTGTAAATTTTGTGCTATTTTCTTAGCACCAGAGTTGATTGTTTAATCAGCAGAAGAATGGTCTTTCTGGTAAAAATTAGATTTCAACTAAACCTCATTTTGTGTTAATTGCCCTTTCTCATTGACAGCTTCCTCTCCTTCTCCCCTTCCGCCCACTCCCAGTCCCTGCCTCCAGTCTAAGCAGAGGAATGATGGAAACCTGGAATTAACATTTCCATGGAGATGGTGTAATTTCCTGAGTTGCTACAAAATAATTTCAGTTTCAAAGCTCTTCTAACTGCTGATTTGAGAAAAAGGGTAATAAATAATACAAATATATTAATGGCTAAAATATATTACCTCATTTTAGACATCTTACGCCCAGTTCTCTAGTAATGTATTCTGTGATCACCTACGAAGAGACTAAGCACAAGAAATACAACAGTGTAACTCAAAATTTGTGCTACTTATGTCTGTTGCCAACAAATAATATTAGGGTAACTGTTTATGCATCTGTTAAAAGATACTCTCCTTGAAAACAATAATGAATAATGAATTTATCATTTGGAAAATGGTGGTAAAACTGTATAGAGGTTAGAAACTGACTTTATTTCTCAAAACTGATGGCTTTCAGGCCTTATATCCATGTCATGGCTGACCAAGGAAAAGTAAAATTGGAGATATATTTGATCAAGGGCCAACAATTTAAATAACAATCTATGATTCACACGCAGCAGTGAATTTTTTCTTTGCCATATTTTGTACTGTTCAGTTGGTGTAATAGTAATTATAAGACGTTTTTGGTCACCACTGGAAATGTGTTTTAATAATTCAAGGCTGCTTACTGGGAGCAAGATAAAAATATTGGGCCATGAGGCACATGAATGAGATTTTTCACTGGCTTCATTACGACTATCAAAAGCTTAATTGAGAAATGCTAAAGAAATTCAGAAAACCTTTACCAAATAAACTTCCTTCTTGGAGATGCCTAAACTGGAAAGTTAGAAGTTTGGAAAGCTTCTGAAACTCCTCAAGAAATTATATTTTGTAAACGTAAACTAGAATTGGAGGAATAACAGTTAGAAGAAATAGAAATAAAAAGCTATTTTTAGAAGATGATGGTTGGACTTCATGATCTTAAAAGGATTTTTCCAATCTAGACAATTCTATGATTATCCAAATTAAGTCTTACCAAAATCTGTACGATGTATTTCCATAAAGTGCTGGAAGGTTATACAGACAATAGTTGGCTCTATCTCCAGTGGTGTAAGATCATATTATATACAGGTCAAAAACATTGTTTCTTCTTCTGCTACTTATTCAGTATATATGTTCTCCTTTACTGACCCTTAACTATTTCTAAGTGGTTTTCAATAAATTATATTGCAGGAGATAGCTTCAAATAGTCTTTGACTCCTAACTGAAAAATCTGTACTGTCTTTAGAATAGAAGAAACAATGTTCTAGAAGTGTGAAGTATCATTATTTCACTAAATTTGGATATTTAGTTCACAGTTCCTCCTTCCTTTTTTTCAGTTATTTTGTTGAGGTTTTTTTTTTTTCTTATGCTTCCCAATATTGTCTTGTAAGCTCCCAATTATATGTAACACTTCAGAATATGTGTCATTTAAGGACAGTAGTGATGTTGCCTCTGCCCAGAAAAATCAATTTTATATGTGCTTAATTCTCATATTAACTAAGTATTTGTTTGTTCTGTATGTGCCTGTCTAGAAGGGAGAAGAGTTACGTAAATTCAGTAGGCCTGAGCTCTTTGAAGGAGTCTTGATTTTAGCATAGATCTACATCATAATTGTATGTATTTTATCTTTCTAAAACACACCAGAAATAGCTCTGCTACTTTCCTTGTACTGGTAATTATTTTATGCTTACTTACTTTTATTTTCAACATTTGCTCGGTGTCTCTGGGAATGATCACAAACACCATCATTTTACACGATTTCTATAATTAAGAGTCCCTCCCTTCCATATTGTAAGTTTAAATATTAATGGTGAACTGTTTAAAAATCAGCTTCTGGTTGTTTCTAGGAAGATCTCTTAGTGACATATGGAGTTGTTAAGATTGGTTTGGATATAGGAAAAGAGTTTAATTAGAATATTCCTTTTTAATCTGAGAGATGAACCTCAGAATAGTCTTTGAGGACTTCCCAGAAATTAAATTTTCATAGTCAACATTCAACTTGAATTTCCCCTCACAGGAGACATTAGAGGAAGCAGTGAACTTAAAATGCATATAAAGTGACACAGAGCTCAATAACTTAGCAGGATAATTCTGTTCTAATTTAGAAAAAAACAACAGTCCAACTTTCTCATCTTCTTGAAGCAGCAATAAAATTCTAAATCTATTAGCATCCTCAAATATTCAGAAACTTTAATGAAAGTTATAGTAATGAACAAGTCAACCAAATAGCACCAATTGTGAAAGCAAGCCTTACTAACGTGAAAGAAATGGTATAACCAAACCTGACCATGGGTCATGCATTTATTAGCTCATTCATCCTAAAAACAGCTGGGTTTAAAATCAAAAAATATGGATAACACAAACCATCAGTGTGGTTCATTTTGCGGAAGCCCAGCTATCCCTGCTGCTCCATTTCCACTGAGGGCCCAGTTCACACTTACTGAAATTGCGGCTGGAATGAGTTTCCGTGTAAAATCTATCAAGACACACGTATATTTGTGTGTGTATATGCATCCATCTACCTATGGGGATGTAAATATTTTCATCTCGATCACTCAAGTGTGCAGTTCAGCAAGCCCGCCCACACGCTGAAGCTCTGCGTGTTTATTTGCCAGACAGGGAACTAAAGATTGAAAGGATATGTTAAAAATTGAATGGCCCTATGTGATTTTTGGTTTATGTCAGAGTGGATCTGAAAAAGCATCTGTTTCATATAAAATATTAAGAGGCTAAATGGCAACAGTGGCCATGTGTCTGAAAAGCTTGTTTTGTTTCAAATATCCAGGAGCATTATCTTTTCTGCCACTTCTACCCATTATTTCATTTTAAAAACTGGTTCTGAAAATAATTAGGGTCAAGGTCCAAAGTGATAGAATTTTATATCACTGTTGTGTCACCTCATTTTTATTACTACCTCAACATGAATTTGTGTATGTATATTTTTATTCTATTACATATCAAACATGAAAAACAGATAATGCTACAATACTCTATTTAAACGGCAATGTATTTTAATTGTTCATTATCAGATTTTAAAAGTAGACAGATCATACATGATTTGCTACTGCAGTCTGTATCAGCTTGATGAAGAGAAGATGCAGCACTTTTTTTTTAGTAATTATTCTCCTAATGGATGCTTTTGTCCTGAATAAAACAATTCTTCCTCTGCATCAAACATTTTCAGAATTATAACTCTTATCTTAATTTGGGGGGGGGGGGGGGAATTTACGGAC
>VXAY01007493.1:421157-439864 GCA_013399855.1 Oxyruncus cristatus | reverse complement strand
TATCATTTTTTTTTTTTGTTGTGGGGGGGGGGGGGGAATTTACGTACCAGATGAAAATTCCTTCACTTTCCTGAATAATTAAGATTTATGAGTAGCCTGATGAAAAAATCAGTTGGGGATGTATGCTCCAAAGATTGGGCTTAGAAGCCTTTTCTTCATGAAAAGTGCAGGACAAACGGATGGGTTTGCTCAGCTATAATTATATAATCTAAAGGTTTGTCTGAAAAAGAGTAATTGACTTCATATCTTCAGTTGATTTATCTTAACTTTAAATCTTCCTTTGCAGACAGAGCCCAAGAGTAGAAATGTGTATGCAAGAAGTAACTGTACCTGCGACCACGGGTGTAGGATGCAGCAAAGTCTCATTTTTCTTTTGTGCTGCTGCAGTTCAGCCTAATAAGGGAACTCAGAAATATTTCATGATATGCTGTGATGTAAGAACTATTTTTATATCCTGAATGGATTTTAATGTCTTTGGAAGAAAAGTGCTCTCTCTCCATCTCTCATGTACGCACAAATTGTGCACGTTATCAGAATAAGATAGGAAAACATATTCAGATCCTTCTGAATATTTAATGAGGACATGTTACTAACAACTCAAAAAAGCAAAAGAGGCTACATAGGAATATTTTACCATCCTTCTCTACACTGAACAGTCTTTCAACTTAAGCGAACTTGTTCTATAAATTTTTTTACACAGCCTTTCTTGTTTTAAAGTGGGCTGAGAATGATTTTATTAATGTTGGCATTAAACACATAGCTGGGGGTTTTGTGGCATTTTTTTATGGTTTTGTTTTGGGTTTGGGTTTTTGTTTTGTTTTTTTTATCTTGAAAGGCAAGTTTCACTCTGACAACAAATTCCAGTTTGGTCCTTAAGTAAGGGTAAATTCTTTCACCATTCAAGACAGAGCTTTTTGGGACTTTTTTTGTTTGTTTGCTTGTTGTTGTTTTGGTTGGATTGGTTTGGGTTTATTGGTTTTTTTGTTTGGGTTTTTTTTGATTGTTTGGGGTTTGGTTTTTTGTTTGTGGTTTATTTTTTTTCCCATTGGGTAATGATACTCCAGTATTTTTTGAAAACAGTGCTGCTCTGTAGCCTGGATCACCATCTGTTCATTTTTATTTTCACGGAGTTTCCTTCTTTTCTTATGCATTTGAAAGAAAATAAAAACCTCGGATACTATCATAGCTGTTACAGGTCTCCAAGAATATCTATCTTTCAGTCTCTATATGGTGATATCTAAGAGGTATTGGCTGGGGACGTATATGGCTGTGTCCTCACCAGTGTGCACCACGCTGTGAATATTAACTTTTTTTTTTTTGGGGGGGGGGGAGTATTTTTTTGTTTGTTTTCCCCCCTTTTTTTCACTTCCTGGGACTTAAGATGATGAAGCTCTGTAAATCCCACTTTGTGTTTAAAGGCAAGAAGCCAGACAAATAATTTTAACAAGATGAACCAAGCCTGTCACAAATAAAGAAAGAAATAGAAAATAGAAAAAACCCCCAAACCTTTAGAAGTTCTTCACTTCGTCTCCTGACCCCGCATCAGCAGTGGAGGACCTGTTTGAGCACCATCAAGCACTCTCTAAGGTAGGACTCATTCTCTTTTTTAATTAAAAATCTTTGACTCAATTTTTTTTTTCTTACAACAATAGTCTTCTATTTTATTACCTCTATACTTCCCAAGTCTGTGTTCTGAAGAGCAGAGCGAAGCATAAATTCTATGAAAAAAGAAAGGCTCTGTAACTGACTGAAGATCCATCTTGGAAAGAAGTTAATGTTTCTGGATGTTTAAGATGACAAATCGGTGCTCTTCATAAAAGAAGTATCTGTCTCATGAAAGGTAATGAGCCTTAGATGGCAGATGGCATCTTAGACATTTGAACATCTTCTTGGCTGAATCTCCTTCTACAAAGGTAGTAGTGAGGGGATTCTCCATGCCCTTACGGCCACTCTTGAGATAAGCATAACTTTAAGCCTTGATTTAGAAACTGTACTGCAGGAGCAGCCTCCCATAACTTCTGTGTGCTCTGCTCCATTACAGTTTTATCTGATACCATCTATCTAAAATAACATGGGCCACATCAGCTTCAAGCAGGGAGGGGAGGGAGAGGGATATGACGATTTAACGCACAAATTATAGCCTAGTTTTTCCTAAGTGAGTCAAGCTCAGCATTGTAGGCTTTTAATGGCCATTCAAAGCCAGGAGTCTGACCCAGTCACTAGAGGTACCTTTGTCTCCCCTTGTTGGAGGATTCACAGGAGATAATTCTCCCCAGGATAAAGTTATCCTTTGTGACTATCTCATGACATTTCATCCATGAGATGCAACCCTGCTGTTCATGACACAGGGCGGTTCCAAGCTGCCCAAGGCTCCACACAGCCCCCCGGTTGCTGACCCGCTGTCTGACCGCGGCTGTGTGACAGCAGACATGTACAGTAACGTGCTGTGTCTGTGTTTTATGAATGTTCCAAATCTGGGTCTAACAATATTTGCTCGGGCACTGAGAAAGTCTGGGAATTTGATCTTGGCATGCACTTGGAGCCAAAAATATAGAGCAGCAAATGGGCATATGAAAGACCTGGCTGAAATTCACCCCTGTTATCCCAAATGTCACTCTGAACGTTCTCAGAGACTTTTAGACTCCCAGTAGACACAGTTGTGCCAGTGGTATCTGAATGTAATGAGCTGGACCTGTCAGAAGCAAGTCTCAGTCAGCATATTAATTCACTAGCTTAACAAATGTGATTATTTAAAAGATTTTTGTCTTTGTAATATAGATTTTTTTGATTTAAACTTTGAATTAACACCTACTGCAGTATCTGTCTCACAGCCTGTGTCCCATTACACAGACCTGCAAGTATGCTTAGGAATGTAATTAAATTGCTGTTACTGGAGGGATACTTTATCATCACTCAGTAAAACATATTCACAAGTGGGAAACAGTGTCTAATTTCTCAATGCTCTAGAATAGTCTCCTCAGTTGTTTCATAAGTCAATATAACAGAGATATCTAGAGTATGGGAGTACACTTACATTTTGTTTGCTCAAGTACTGCATTGCACTTAGGCTGGCCCTCAAGCCACAGTAATCTCTTCAAAGTTTTCCTTTGTACATTATGCTCAAGATAAAGGAAATTATATATGATAGTAGATGCCAAATTCAACTTGCTAAACCATACCTAGCGTGACTAGCTAATAACTTCCTGATCCATCACTGCTGTATGTTTGAAGCTTTGCAGGGAACTTCACTTCTGAGACTGAAATGCCTTTTTTTTTAATCAGTTCTGTTTAGATCAGTATCTGCTGTCTATGAAAACCTGTTTGGATTAAGATTTCATTATGGATTTGAAATGGCCCAGATTCATTTAAGAGTTTGTCTTAAAATACCTCTGATAAACTTGGGTAATTTCTGATCATACTTTAGAGCCAGCTGCTGACTACAGGATGAAATCAAAACTACCTCACAGCTCACAGCTTTGGCTTAAGATTTAAATCCAGTTCTCAGACAGGAAAGGTTGAACTCTCCACCCCAAGATCTGCTCATCTCTTGTACCTGTAGAATATTAGAGAGCAGTTATTATTGGCAATATCACTGAAAATGTTGCTTTCCTCCTCTACAAGGCTCTGTTTTAAGTTCTTCTGCAATTATTGTGGTCTTGTTGTATTGATAAAATACTCTATTGAAATATGAATGACATTGCATGAAGTCCTCTAGGAGAAATACAGAATCATGCTACCATCATAAAGACACCACAGTCTAAAGCAACTAAATGCAAATACAAGGAAAAAGGGGAACAGAAATGCCTGCAATTTGTTCCAGTGTATGCCCAGATACTCTTTTTGTTATCAGTCATTGTTGACAACTTCAAAGTTGTTTAGGTTTGCCTAAGAGCAACCTAAATTGGATTCAGTGCATAGCTGTGTAAAGCAGATTTCATTTAAAAATGCAGCCTGATTTTTTTCTTCTTAATTAAGAGATAAAACATTATTTTTGGATGATAGATACAATTTTTCACTGTCTAAAAAGATACAGTAAATGAAAAATTTCATAAGCTCTGGTAGCACTGATGTTCTTGTGTCTTGCACCAGCACAGTTATGCTCAAAAAGCATGAAAGTTACAGATATGCTGTGTTTTCCTTCTATAATCTTAGGAAGAAATTTTATTTGTAAAATCTGAGAGGCAAAATCAAGGTGTCTCTTTTAGGTATTTGGATATACAGCTTCTTGACAAGTGTCACTGCTATATTTTAGTTATTACAAATAATCATGGTTATCTAGAGGAAGTAAGATGCAAAAATGAATGCTTAAGCTCTAATTATACTAGTAAACACATCGAGAGTGAAACCCCGACACTTTTAAAAATGAAGTATTTTTTTTCCTGATCTGCATTTCAGACCTCTGGAACAGACCCATAGCCCGTGCCTACCCTGGGTACTTGCTCTAGATGCTGAAGCTACAGAGCTAAGAAACTGCCTGAAATGTCTTCATGTACTTGCATCATGGTTATGGAAAGGAGTGGAAATCTGTGAAGTAGTGGGTTCTCTAGTTTCAGCCTTCTGACATTTGCTGCATTCCCCTTGTGTGGATCTTATGTACATTTGCTCAGCATTGCACTAAGTCTGGTTGGTTTTGAAAATGCACTTAAGCTGTTGAACAGATTGCATTTCACCCAGATTTAATTTAAAGTGGTGTTCATTAAATGCTGCTGTGACTTGGATTTATGCAACAGTCATAAACTTACAGTCCCCCTCAGACTGAAGGTTCTCAACACACTTTACAAATTCAAACTGTAAATAGAGAAAATAGAAATGAAAACATAAAGTTACAAAAAATACCGCACCGTGTAGCTATTACTTATTCAGCATTTAACTGCCTTGCAAGAGTTTTAAAAAACAGCAAATGGTCAGACATTGACTACAGTTTTATCAGAAAATCATTCGTTATCAAAAGAATATCTAACATGACAGAAGAAAACCCACCTACTCTCCACTAATAATATTAAAAATACTGGTATTATTGAATAAAAACAGAAACTAACTAAATCACTGGAATACTTTAGAAAGAATAAACCATGTATCATCTATCTGAAGGCCATCAAACACTGGTGAGAATATCGATGTCTTATTTAGTGATTTTATTTAGCACTGCATTTATGAATGAGGAATTGCTCTTATTTGAAGCTCCATTTCTCCTATTTCAGTCCCCTGTTACTGTACCTTCCCTTTGAGGGAACCACACACTCTAAATTAATCCCTTTTGCCTCTCTGCAACTAGAATTACTCAATATAATGATGAATTTTTTCTTTCTCTGGTCCATCTCTGTGCATTCAACACTCCTAAAGCCATTCAAGATCCTCCCTTCCAGATTATCAAGATGAGCAGGGCTTTCCTGGAGTTGTAGTGTGAGTGGGGAAGGTTTGACTCAAAAACTCATTTGGGCGTGAAGGTTTGCTTAGCCAGCAACAAACTGAAATGTGGGTGGAGGCCCTGCTCATGTTGTTGTAAAACCAAGAAAAATGATACAGTATTTGAAAGGAATTATTAACAGGAAAAAACCATTACTCATCTCTTAGAGTGAGATATTGCTAATTAGAAGAGATGCATCTAAAATTTTAGAAATGTTGCAGAAGAGTCAAAGTTAATTAAAACATCTTGTGAAATTGGGCAGGTCTGGCTTGGGTTAACTCGATGCTGGGTATTCTTCACAAACCACTGAGTAAGTTCAGAAGCTTCCAAAATGAATAGGAATTTTTTAACTAATATAACAGACTAAATTCTAAATTTGGGGCTGTCATTTTGCATTCGGTTCAGTTACACAATGAAATCTGCAGGCTGCAAAAGAAGATCATGCAGTGCCTTGGATGTAAGCATCTCTCCTGCTGGCTGGGTAAACATGGGATAAACATGGGACTGCTGTGGCCTGCCTGCTGTGGTTGTCTCTTCTGCCCCACCAGGCTGCTACAGAGACAGTGCAACCCTATTCCCATGTTCAGTTACCACACCAGAACCTCAAATGGACAACGGATGTGATGCGTGAACAGGCCCCAGGTGGGAGACAAAACATATTACATCCTCTAATTAATTGTTCTCGTGTTTGTTCAGAAATGGAAATCCCCTAAATCTTGAGCTCTTAAGAACCAGCTACCAGTGAGGTAAAACAGCCTTCCTAGGAGGCTCAACTTGTGTGTGACAGAAACAAAGATCAAACTATGTAGTGACAGTTATCTGTGTCTTCGAGAACTTCTACAAAGGTGAGGAACTTAAAGCAAGCTTAAGGAAAGATATCAAAGTAATTTTCAGATTTTTAAGTAAGGCTAGACCATCCCCTAAATTTATTCCAAAAATGGTTATTCAAGCAGTGCTAATTAATGAAGCCTGATCCTGAGAGAAAGGACTTCAATCCATGGTGAATGTTTGTTGTTCCCTTATTTCACAGGAGCTTTCTCTTAATCAATCATTCAGGCTTTTTTTTTTTTTTTGCTCCTTAATCATGAAGCAAGGAAATGATCTTTGTTGGTCTTTTCCATGTTCCTGAAACTTTTGATTTTGTTCTTTTTTATTGAAGAAAACAATTACAAAGGCTTCCCAAAAACACCCTAGCCCACCACAGCTACTAACAATACTGATAGATACCCCTTCATTAATTTGGTTATAATAAACATGTAAACAGTGAAAACCAAGGTGCTTAAGGGATTTTCTCCCTCACTGAGATCTGTGTGCACCTCCATTTGCCCTTCTGGGCACTTCAGCCTTGCTGGTGGATCTGCAGCATAGCTGCTTTCCAGAGCAGCTGCCCTCAGTAAATGGCCCAAATTCTGAAAAGTGGCTCATGGCTCATCAACCTCCTTTTTGAGGACAGCAAGAATCTGGCAGGGACAGAAGAGACATCAGCTTGTAAGGCCACCCACTAAGCCTTCCTTTAAATGTGTGGGCATATGTCTGAGAAGTGAAGGGGTGGACAGGAATGTGGTGGTATCGAGACTCTAGACAAAGCTTCAGCATCTGGTATCCTACAGCCCAAATTCAAGAGGCTGCCCAAATAGGGTAGAAGGATCTTTCTCCACTCAAAGGCTGCATGGTTACATGTCACGGAACTTCCGCTGATTGCTTGGTGATGTTTCATCAGTCAAGAATAGACAGTAAGGAAGCCCCCATCTTTCACGTTAGAGAGAAAAAAGGTGAACTCTGACAGGACACATACCAACCAGAGGTCAACAGTCTCATTTCTGTGCCTGCCACTGCTACGTCATCTAGGCATTGTCATTCATTCTAAGGATTCATTATTTTAATATAAAATGCCTCTATGTGAAATCAGGTAGATACATTCCCATCTTCAACAATACATTTTCCATAATGTTTTCCTCCTTCCTTCAAACCTCTCTGAAATCAAGAACTTCAGCCCATTGACATGTTGACAGTTTTGCATGAATTAATGAAAAAGGAGTTGGAAGAAGCTGAAAAAGATTTATTTATTATTATTATTATTCAACTGACTATGTATCCATGTTGCTCTTCTGAAAAGAACATTAAGAGAAGAAGGAACTGAAAAAAAGTGTTTGAAATGTACAGTTTAGAATTTCTTCTGCTCTTCAGTCTACAGTATACAATTTTAAGAATCAAGGCTTCTGGCTTGAGGTGGAAATTCTTGCTCTAAATTGTAAGCAAGACTGCTTTACTGGTATTGCTTAACATGCTGAGAGGAAGTGAAAATGGATGTTTCCAGTACCAGGAAAAACATAAGGCCAAAGTTGGTCATTTAATAGATAAGATCTAACTTTTATTTAGTTCCTTTTGTTTAAAAAGAAAAATATTAATCATCTTTGGAACAAAACACAAAGACACAAGACTTAAACACACCTGCTGAACATTTTCTTACATACTTCTGATAAAAATCTAAAACGCATACATCTACGTGATCCAAGCACACAAGTGACACCTAATCTTTCTGAAGCAACACTCTGCCCTGTGGAATGTGTTGAGTTAGTAATACAAGTCATATAAGTCTTGTACTCCCTTTATTTGCATGAACTCCTCTTTCACAACCATATTTCCTTTAACACTTCAGCCTTCTCTGTACATTCTGTGTTTGGCTTTGCCGCTCTGTGGCAATAACCCCAGGCAAAGAGCACGCCGGGGGCGGCTGCCAACAGCACAGGCCTGGCGCTGAGTAGGCCAGGGTTTGTGTGGCACAGGCCAGCTCAAACACGGGCACTTCCTCTTTCTGTTTTCCTGCCTTCTGGGGCCAGCCAACCAGAGACGAAATTTCTCCATTCCTGGAACATCTGGCTTAGGCTCTCAATGCTCACAATTATCCTCCCGGTCCCAGCTCTCTGCAGGTGCAGGGAAGTGTAGGGCAGGTTCTCTGAGAACACAGCTCTACAGTTGACAAGTTCGTCTATTAATCTTAGCTAAATGCATGTCATAGGATTTAACATAGTTCATGGGGTTTTTTGTTTGTTGTTTAGGTTTTTTTCCCTTTTTTTCCTATCAGAAAGGGTCTCCTGAAAAAATACCAGTTGGAATAATGTTACACTACAATGTTATGAAACCTAGGGCAAAATCTCCAACTCTTAGTAAATGTGTGGTTTTGTATTGCAATAAAAATCTGCATGTCAGAATCTTTAGATGCCGTATCACTTATGTTTTTACCATTTACTCCTACATCACTCATTCACTTTTTACCCCTTTTCTCAACACAGGCTTTTACTTCTCAGGCACATACTTGTCTTCACACACTTCTCCTCCCTTGCCAGTCAACTACTTGCTCTCCTCATCTTGCCTGGTAACACCAGGAAAACTTCCCCATGCATTCCCTGGCAGATGCTGTTGTAGTCCCCATTTGCACTTACAGAGGCTCTGACCTGTGAGTGTCTTTGGAGCTGTGACCTGTTCCTTGTTGGGCTCAGCACGGTTTGCCTAAACAGATGGTGAGCAATGGCACGCAACGCCAACTTATCTTTCTGTGCCTCTCTCCATATGGTTCCTGTATCAGACCTGGAAACAAATTGAAGGAGTTAGTGTGACTAGGAAATAATTTCATTAAGCTTGACAAAGTTGCTGTTAAAGATTCTTGTGTTCTTGCAGTGGTATGAATGGCTGTGTGATTCAGTTCAGATTTGAGATGGGAATATGCAGTTCCCTTGATTTTATTTGGGTTAAACGCATCTGTACCGTGCCTAAAGCTTGCTCTGTGAGGTGTGAGTCTGCAAGCCACTTTGGCATACATGTGAGTTTCCTGTTTTGCCAAGACAATCACCTCATGACAGATGTGAGATCTTGCAGCATTAATATCTATACATGTACATGTGGACATATGCATACATATGCACAATATATGTAAATGTACTGATACTACACGAGATTTCAAAGTCTTGGAAATGGATAATATCACTTGCTCCTTTTGGTAGTGCTAGGGAAGATAGTATTTAAACAACCTGGTATTAAAATGGATGTTTTTAGATGATAGATTCAGTTATATCCTCTTAGTACTTAAAAGGAACTTATTAAAAGTGTCAAGATTTCAGGGTCTGGGATAACATCTCAAAAGAAGCCTGTAGAGGCTCATAAGTCTAACTATCATGACAAGATTTAGCTTTCAGGAAGACTTAATGTCAAAAGCCAGAATTATTTTACAGTTACTTTTGATATATTTGTTTCTCAATTCGTCACTTGGGACCAAATCCCCAAGAGGGAGCTACAACATGAGGGATGCACACAACCTGAGAGACACCAAGCAATAAAGCAGATCACTACACAAGGAATACACCTGGGAGTAGGGACAAGGCAAGAAGAAATAAACTTCTTGTTTCTGTTACTAGGCTTCTAGTATCTTCTCTGGGGTTGGCTCGTGGATTTTGCATTGAAAACTCATAGAACAGAAGGCACAATCAAGTGGGTTTAATTTCCTTTCCTGACCCCAGACCTCTCTCGCACCCTCAGGTGTTTGCCTTAATCACTTGTATGTAGTAAAAGCAGGGAAGGAGGCCTTTCACCCCTCTCCCACTCTGACATGAAATGGGGCCAACTTACAGGGAATAATTAAGGATTCCTTGTTTTGAAAGACAGAGTGATTACCTATAAAACTGACAAGTTCACTACCTACTACTGAAAACAAATTCTGAGCAGAGACTCACAGAGCCCTGAACCATGTAGAGGTATTGAGCAGGTCAAGGATGGTTTCTAGGGGCATTTTGGCTGAGGGATGATCCCTGGAGCTGTGAATTGGTGCAGTGGTTTGTGGAGTAACTGGAATTTCCGTTTGCTAGGATGGAACATGGCAGCTCAGGCTGTTGAAGGTGATATTATAACATTGACTTAGGACCCAACTGCATGGCTAATGCACTGCGATGATGGAGTGGGCTGGTGGAATTCCTGAAGAGCCACAATCAGCTCCTGCTGAGAGCTTCTACTTCCCTCTGCTTCCTGGCATATGGGGCAGGAATGTATATTGTGGCTTTTAGCCATATGAAGTTTTGGGTATACAGCTCACACAGGTAAGGAAGCTGGCAACATTCAAAAGTAGAGATACTCATGAGGGAGACACCTGTCCCTACTCCAGAAGTTACTTAATGTATTTTAAGTATTTTTTTAAATCTTATATTCAACATTTATGTTATAAATCTTACTTAAAACCAGGCGAACAGGGGCTGTGATCCAGGTGTCTCTGCCCCTCCGTGAATGTTCCTACCACAGAGCTGTGGTATCATACTCATTGCTTCTCTCTTTTTACCACAAATATTTTTTATTTATTTATACAAAGTGAAACAGTTTCATCAACAAGGTTTGCAAGATTAACAAAATATTCCATAGCCAGGAATTTAAAACACTCTGTTAAAAAATGGGAAGAATTTGCTACCCAGTGCTCTGTTCTTTGTGACTAGTGAATTTGGGAAGCCACTGTATGTGCTCACCACATGTCTCTGGGATAGAGTTTCTCAGGAGATACAGGTGGAGGAACTGTGCTTGTGAATCCTGCCAGGCGTGAATTAGACACGGAGAATTCAGCTCTGCTGACACTGCACGGCTCCTAGACAAGCCTAGAAGTGAAACATTAGCACCTGGTTTACTGCTGGAAGCAGAGGACTGCAGAGATAGCTGAAGAATTTTTGGATACAGGCACCTTAAGCTAAACAATGTCTTTGAAAATCCCACTAAATCCTTATTTGCAACTTTAGATACTTGTCTAACTGCAACAATTTGATTCCCAATCAATTTAAGAACTTGTGCTTCTTGCATGTTATTTTAAGATTTTGCATTACATTTTTTCCCCTCAAAAAGGAGCTTCCTAACATGGCTCAGAGGGAGGTTATTATTTGTAAGTCATTAATGAGCCTGTACCTCTGACTGTGTGTGTCACATGCCAAGTGAGAATTGTTTCAATTAAATGAATTACTTTTTTGGCTAATCAGTAGGACAACTATTCATTCTTAGCATCCCTTTACTCTGAGAGATTTGGTCACTTTGCTTGGAATACACTAGTTAAAACTTACTTTCAGCCTACATTTCTGTTTCTCAGCTATTTAAGCAGAAACTAATTTTGTTAGTTGTACTAGGAAAACGTGCTTTGAAAATATCTGTCCCATTTCCTGGGGTGCCTTGCTAAGAAGCTGCATACACACTTACAGATCACAAGACCAGAAAAAGAAAAGCATAAAACCCAGTGTACATACAGCACTTTCCAAAAATAATAGTTGTTTGGTAACATTTTGGGTACTGTAAGCTCTGGAACACAAGATAAAATGGAAGTGGCACCAAAGACAGTATGCATGTTAGTAAATATCTTGCTTTTTCAGTCATCTCCCTGGACTGTAACAAAACAGGTTATGTTAAAGAGGCAAGCTGAGCATCAGCATTAAAATTACTTTTTGAGGAACTTTTGACTTCCTTACACCTTATGTAGAGTATTTTTAAACATCAGGAAAAAAACCCCACAATATCAGAACCACCAGATAAAGAAAAAGACCAAGGGAATATTTGGTCTTTAGAGGCCAAGCAGATGGATAATACAGTCAAATGAAAGCCTATGGAAAGTAGGACCCCATCATGCAAATAAATTTGTTGAATGAGCAGTTTTTTAAGTGCATATTAAAAAAAAAAAAAGAAAAAGGAATAGTGGAAGAGTTAACCTTAACCCAGTGATCAGAAAACTAAACACCATCTGAAGCACAAAATAAACAGAGGGTCCTGTGCAGATTTGATACAAACAGACAGAGTACTTATAACTTTAAATTATTTAATTATAAGAGTAATTATTACTTTTATAAGTAACTGAATATTTGCCTGCAGAATCAATACTTTGGGTAGCTTCAAAAGTATAACATGCAGTATTTTTTCAGTTATTTTTTCCTGAACCTACATGTATGACAGAGAACAGTTTATGGCACAATTATCAAATGTTAGCAAAACCAAATATTAGCAAAACCTAGCAAACCAGATTTCTGGGACAATCATCCCAGTGTTAATAACTCCAATTGGCATCTTTAAAAATATAAAATAATTGAATGCTTGTGATCATGTCATTACATGATATTTCTTTCAAAAATAACAAGACTCTGCTAAAAGTACTTGAGTTCTACATATCAAAGCAGGCAATACCCACAGCAGCGGCTTGGAGATCCAGCCCATGTGGATAAGGTTCAGTGTGTGTTGGTGGGAATGGATCCCTTTCTGCTGAACTCTGGGAAAGGAAGTTGAGCTTTTTGAAGGATTTTTGCCTGTCTTGCTATTACACCTCATTTTCTTATAGCCCTACTTGCTCTGTGACTTGCTTGGATATGAAAGGTAAACATGCCTTGTTCCAGGAGAGCGTGTTTTTAAGGTATTATTTATGTACATAAACATAAGCACAGGTGATCAGTTTTCTATTGCAGCAAAAACCTATGCAAAAAGTGAACTCTCAGTTATAATAAAATGATATCACTCTTGAAAGCTAGATCCCCTTCCTGGGCATCAACAAATACATTGTATTTTTAACAGCTGTTAAATTTATTTGCTAATGATGAACATCCTGTGACTGCCCTGAAGTTAAAACTAGGTGGAAGTTTAAATTTGAAATAAAGAAGAAATCCCTGACTACATTACCCCAACCTTGTAAGTAGCTGCCTGGGGGCAGGCTGTGTTCCCATACCTTCACTGGGAAGCCTGAACACAATATTCCATAGACATACACATATATTTTACAAGAGCATGGAGAGACAGGACAAGGAGGAATGGCTTCAAACTGAAAGAGAGTACGTTTAGATTAGATATAAGAAAAAATTCTTTAGTGTGTGGGTGGTGAGGCACTGGCACAGGTTGGCCAGAGAGGCTGTGGCTGCCCCATCCCTGGCAGCGCTCGAGGCCAGGTTGGATGGGGCTCTGAGCAACCTGGGCCAGTGGAAGCTGTCCCTGTCTATGGCAGAGGGGTTGGAACTGGATGATCTTTAAGGCCCCTTCCAAACTAGGCCATTCTGTGGTTCTATGATTCTACTAACAGAAGATACGTAGGCAAAAAATAATATACCAAAGTTACAAAAGATAATGTATAAAAGGCTCCAGAAGCTTTCCTTCCCAAAGAATTTTAGCTTCATTATTGTGTGACCATTCTAGCAAGTTCAAAGTAATCCATTCGTTTCTGAATAATACTTATTTTGAAATATAAAGTTTGAACTGTTTTAAATGCCTCTAGTGGAAATGTAACAGACTTTCAGAGACTGAAAAGCTCACTTCTGTACTTGGGCAAAATCTGAATCATAGCCTACCCTTTACAATGCATTAGGATTGTAATTGCTTTCCTAATACAGTAATTGTAATTCCTTCTATGCACACCACAGTGAAAGGCAATGGAACTTTTCATAAATTAATAAATTTGATTTGTCATCAAATGGATGCTCTCCACAACATAGGACTTGCTTTTCATTACATACTTCAGTCTTCTCCTTATGAAGAAAACCTTGAAAATGTGAATTAACTGAAGCAGATGCAGTATGGGTGTTGTGAGTATGCCTGCACTCAACCCCCAAATAACATTATTTACTATTTCCCTGCTGAAAATAGTATAAAAACTAATCTAATTCATATGGTAAATACATTTCAGTGGCACATTCACTATCAAAATCATTGAATCAGTGAGACAAATCACACGATAAAATCTCTTATTACATACTAATCTGGATGCTTACTATGCTATATGGAAAATTAATGAATTTCAAAACTTTAAATTGACTTTCATGTGATAGCCTTTGTGAAATGTCACTGAAGTCAGAAAAGTGCTAATGTTTATAAGTAAGCATATTTTTAACTGCTCCAGTAAACAGACACATATAAATCTGTCATGCAGCCTACTGGTCATCACCTAAACTTCTGAGGATTTAGATGATTTAAGCAAAATGTTTGTAAAATAATTTGAGATCCTAACAGAGAAAAGCATCATTCAAGTCCAGAACATTATTATCATGTATAGGTTTTAATCACAGTGAATTTCACAAATTAGGCAAATTTAACTTTATTCAGTGAATTAATATTCAGTGACATCAGAAAAATCCATATAGAATTATCCATACACATTGTGCAAGGTCATAAGAAGGTGAGAAAAGTTTAATTACAAGGAAGAAGAGAGAAAAATTAACAAAAAATGTGCGAATAATCACCTTAAGTATAGACCAAGAGTGATACAGCTTAAATTGGATGAGCAAGACCATTTATATTTCTCTTTCCCCCCTGGCACTTCCCAGTATGACATTGTGAGGAATTTAATTGGTTTTCCCTATTGCTTCTTAACCCCCAGAGGAGCCTCTTCTCACTTCCACTTCTCAGCTCAATCACAGCATTTCTGCATGATTTGGGACTTTTGTTTTGTTGTACCACTACTTTTGGAGGGACAGGCCATGAAACCTGTTATGGGATGTGGCTCTGCACATTTCTTGTGGCCCTACTGACTGTGACCACAGACCAGCAGTGGTAGGAGAAAAGACTGCAGGGAAGTGTGGACAAACCAAACAAATGGTGGTTGTCTGATCTGCAGAGCTGGGCTAAGCAGTTCCATTGTGAAATCTTTCCTCCTCTCCTTAGTGGTCAGGGAAGCCATTGTTTCCCCCTTTAAATGGAGAATCATGTTCCTCACGGCTGCCTCATGTAAAGTACTTTGAGTGGATTAGATATTGCTGGACAAAGTAATGAATAAAATGCACTTCATCTTCTTCACTAATTACTAAGGATGAAGTTATCTAACTGGATGTTCAACATTATGTTCTTACAGACCTTTCCTGGGTTGGTAACCATGAAACTTCCTGGGTTGGTCTCCTTTGAAGCCTCTAAGAAGTCTCTACTATTATCATGGAAGATGGAAAATAGAAGGGTATTTCTGGGTTTTCACTGAAGCATGAACTCCTGCAAGTGGTAGTTTCTTTGGTGAATGACTGATACAGCCCCAGCACATTTATACAATGACCTTATTGCATGTAATGGTTCCCATTTTCTTTGGGTTATTACAGGTGTCTATTCATCAAAAGGAGGCTGATTCTGCAATTGTGCTAAAAAGCTCCATTGCCAGAACTTCAGTGAAGTCTTGAGCTGTTCACTGTTTGCAGGAGCAGAGTCTGCCTTCCCAGAATTTCTCTTCTCCAGAGAAGGAAGACAGCACTTTCAGGTGACCGTAACCATATGCTCAACATACTGTTTAAGAGGTACCTATCATCTGTGAGTCCAGTGTGGTGGAATCATATCCTGAAGAATGAACTAACACCAACACCCTCCCACCCTCCTTCTTCTTTTTATCTGTCTCTGCATGGGAAGCCTCCTAAATGGTCAACATTTCTTACCTGTAAAACTCACTTTCTGTCTGGCTATCACCTATGATCGTCTACCACCTGGTGTTGCTTTTGATGGAGATGCTAAAATTAAATTACTGCTGCTTTTTCGTGAGAGATCTTTACAATTTAAGTGCTTAAACCACCAATAATCAGTAGACAAATAAGAGACAATTATTTCTTCATTTGGAAACGTGAAGAAGTACTTTTATCAACTCCCACGTGGTAGAGAGCACAGCAAGGTTCATCTGCCGATGTACTAATCCATATATAACCTCAGAGCTCAGAAGAATTTGTGCCCTGACTTCGTGAGCCTTGACTTATGATTTAAAAGCTCCTTGATGTGAGAATCAAGATACCAGGAAAAAAGAATCAAAATTTCACTTTCTCCTGTAAACTTCAATGCAGAAAGTAGCAGATGGCTTGGAGAGGTCTAGTCCAATTCATGTGAGACTGGAAAGGTGCTGCCTCTGGCTTAGAGCTGTCAGCTTCAGGCGAGCTCAGCCACTGATACCTTGAGCTTTGATCCTTGGTGAAGCCTAGCACCCATAAACCCCACTTTGCCAGCTCTGCTCGTGTTAGCCTCAGAGGTACAGGCAGCCAGAGCTCAGAAATACGTTTCACTCATTTAATGAGTCTGAAACACTCTAGAAAAAAAACCTTTGCTATTAAGTTCAAAATTATAACAGTTATGAAAATGAATACAAGTTTCTTTACACTAACCTCAAATCTGTCCAACCAAAGAAATGCTGCTGCTTTTGATGTAAAGTGAATAATTAATGTTTCATCTTCAGGAATTAAAAAAGTATAGATCATTATCTACCCTGATCCATATAAGTATTATACATTTAAACAGGGTGGCAGCAAAAAAAATAAAGGTGTAGGGAGAGTTTATTTCTCTAATTTGACTTTTTTTTATGACTTTATTTAAAGTGTCAACATTTCTGGTATCAGGAAGTGCAATTGTAAAGTAACAAAGTGGAAATAAATTGAGATGTAAGCGAATGCTACTTGATAAGAAGCATTAGGTCAAAGGTCTGATCTATCTGAATGGCAACTGCTGCATGTGTTTTTATCCAGTATCTTAGGATCAATTTACTTGCATTCTGGTTTGATGCATCTAGACTTAGAAATATCCAAGAGATGCATCGTACTCATACAAAGCTGAAAAGGAATTAGGAGTCATGCAGTTATTACTATCTGGGCCCTGATTCTGCCTCTGGGAGGTTGATGCTTAGGGTAGATGGAACCCAGCTCTGTTTTTCTAGGTGTGTATGGCAACCTGCTGATTGCTGTCTCACCAGAACAAACTCTAAACCTTTCCAGCTGTTCTTAATCTGGACCCTTAACCTTTAAAAAAAACCAGAGGCTTTCCATTCCTCAGAGCCAAACTTTGCTAACAACATCTAGGTTGTTTTCAAACCAAGCTTCAAACATAAAAATGACTAATAAATCCATATTCCATAATAGTTAGGCTGGAAAACTATTATTTAATAAGAGACTCAGTTTTTACGACCCATTTCTAATAAAAATCCCAAGTATGCTTCACTAATGCTACCATTTCAGATACTCAGATCCTGGATGATAGGCATGAGATCCAGATAGATACACCAATAAATATGTAAAGGCTATAAATCTGTCTCAAATTAGTGATTTGTGGATGTGTGAGGGGGAAGAGAGCTGGGAAATTCTGTTTTCTAATCTGTTCACTTCCTGAGTCTTAATGCCCCGTAACTTCACAGCTGGTGATAGTATTTTTCTGTGGTTTGTATTATTAAGTGCTAAATACATTAGTCCATGCTCTTCGGTGGGACCTGGGGCTTTGCACAGGCTTTTAGTCTGCACCTGATTCCACTCCTGAGGAGACCAATTTTTGTCAGCCCAAGGGGGCTGGGGCAGAGTCTGCCCCTAGCATACTGTGGAGCTCTCCGGCGTGAGCATGAGACAGGTTTGGAGGAAGGAAAGAGCAGGTTTTGGATAGAGCCGCAGCCTAGAAATTAATGACGCTTCAGACGAGCGACCGTAGCCCGCTGGTTTTGGGATTCCAGTTCGGGCTCTCTATTAAAACAACAACAAAACCAGTAATAATCATTTAGAAACATCCATCTTTCTGACTCTTTTATGGCCTCGTAATTGCCCCGTCCCTGACAGGCCGATTTATGCCTTGGCCGGCAGCGCCCGATGACCGGGAGCTCCTCCGCCCGGGTGGCACCGCCGGCTCCAGCGGGGGGAGAGCGGGGCAGGGCCGGGCAGCACTTTCCTGGGAGTCGCTCCGGCCGCTTTGGAAGCGGCAAAGCGCGCCGCTCCCTGCAGCCTCCCGCAACACCCCGCTCCGCTGCTCAGCTTTGTTCTGTTCAGGTTCGCTGCTGGGCTTTGGGCAGCCTCCTCTCCCGACCGGGGGGAGCGCTCATCACTTGATTTTTTAGCGTGTAAAACTCAAGGATTATCCCAGCAGCGTTCAGGAGGGAAACCCTTTCCTTCTCGCTCTTCCTCTTTTACTCTTCCCAAGCAGCCGCCCTTCAAGTCCCTCCCGCGGATCTCTTTCTCGCCCTCCTGGCAGGACTTCGCAACTTCTGCCCAGGCTCCCCTGGCCTATTATTTGCCTTTTTTTCGCCCTGGGCTTTGTTTATTTTTTTTTTCCCGGTCATTTCTCCTCCCCCGCGGTCCGCAACGACCGGGGAGGCTCCTTTCCTTAACCCGCGGGGCACAGCCGAGAGTGCCGCGGGCCGGGCAGGACCCTGGGGCGGGCAGCGCCGTTCCACCCCCTCCGCCTCCTCCCTGCCTCCGCCGGGAGTGCCTGTGAGGCAAACGATGGCCTAGAAATTAAGCAGCACTTCTGGGTGCCTCCCCCCCCCCCCGCCAGCCCCCCCCCATCCATTTCTTACACTGTTTGGTATTTCTCCGTGTCTGTCCTTCTCCCG
>VXAY01007493.1:250226-420595 GCA_013399855.1 Oxyruncus cristatus | reverse complement strand
TGCCTGGCCGCCGTGACATGGCTGGTGCTGAAGCTGAGGCAGGGCGTCCCCATGCTCGCCGTGACTAGCGCGGCCAGGACCACGTCCCTCGTCGCCTTGGAGAGGGTCCCGGCGTCCTGGAGGCCCTACCTGGCCTACCTGCTGGGGCTGCTGGGCATCCTCCTGGCCGGCTACGCCGACCGGCTCTGGCCCCCCCGGCGGGCCGCCCCGCTGGCGGAGCCTCCCGCCGCCCCCCCGGCCGCGGACGAAGCCCCGGTGCTCAGGCGGCGGCGGCGGTCCAGCTCCATGATCTCCCCCGAGATGTCGGGCGGCGGCGGCAGCGGCAACAAGACCCACCGGAGGACCTCGCTGCCCTGCATCCCCCGGGAGCAGGTAGGGCAAGGGCTGGGGGAACGCGTCCCAAACTTTGCTGGGGGTCCCGCCGGCGGCGGAGGCGCGTGGAGGTACGCGGTCTCGCCGCTCCTCGCCGGAGGGGCCGCGCACGGTGCGGGCTTTCCCCGGTGTCCCGCGGTGCGGAGAGCCCCGGGCGGCCGTCCCGGGACGGGGCTGGGGAAAAGCGGGGCTCTTCGGACACAGCCTGACTTGCCCCGGCTGTGGGCGACGGGGAGAGGGCTCGGGGTGTGCTTTTCTTTCACAGCCATCACCGGCGCTGGCTTTCCTTAAGCCTGGCAAAAGGGCTGGGGCGTTCGGTGCTCTCTTGGCTCTCGGAGCCGGAGGGAACCTGCCCTCAGCGCAGCTCTCGGGTTTCCCAGCGCATCACTTAGGAGCCCCGCATTTTCAAACCTGTAGTTTCCTAGAAAGATAGCTCGGCCCTATTAGACTTTAGGCTTTAAAGGTGTGTGTGTGCGTGAGCCAAGCAGCTTGTCCTCGGTGGGAGAAGTCCCTAATCAGGGCGGTAGCGTGTCCTCTGAGGCTGGCCCGCACGGCGCGGGGTTCGTGTTTGCACTTTGCCTCCCCGAGACTGTTCCCGTGCGTGTAATCAATAGCTCCCGCTCCGCCGCGGCTGTGGGAACCGGTGCGAGGCACACGCGATTTATCTCAACTTTGTTTCCTTTGAGAGGCTATGATTGGAATGGCTGAGTGAGAACTTTGTTACCGGCGATGCGTTCGTTTAAATGCACACCTCAGGGAACTGGAGAAAGGAACGATCAAGCACCAGTATCTTTACTGCACAGCCGTATAGAGCCCTGCCACCGACATGAGGTGGGCTTAGTTCTACGCTTGAAGTTTTTTTGAGATTTAAGATTGTCTCACAAAAGAATCATTCCATGGGTCGAGTGTAACTGAGCGTAGCACAACCCTTGCTGAGCAGTGAAAAGGGGAACCTGGGGGGAAAATAAGTGTCAAATGGTGTTAAGCTTTCTTTTTCAATTAGTATTGAAAATGATTCTGTGCACGATGTTCAAGTGAAGCGTGTTGCCGTACGCCAAAGGTTTTCTTTCAGGTTCCTTGCTGGGTAAGCAACAAAGTATTTTTCAAGCAATGGCATCTAACTGTATGGCGTGGGTGGCAAGTTTGGTTCTGGAAATGGTTTGATTACATCCCTTTGTGGTTGGTTGTGACATTTTCTAGAAGAGGGCCTGACAACCTTATATACTTGAGGCTTGTTTTACAACAAATATACTTATTTATTTAACATTTTTGTTTAGGTAAAATAAATATTTACTAAAGTGTGAAAAAGTAGAAAGCTGACACAGTTCTGATTTTAACAGGTACTGAGAGAGAAAGATGGGTGTAAGAATAATTCATAAATGCAATATCTAATGCACAAAATTAAAGCTGTTTTTACTTACTTGATGATGTTTGGCATTTCTGGTGTTTCTTACAATAATAATTTGTAAGGTTTTAAACACATTTCACTCATCCACACGCTTCTAATAAAAGCATTTTTTTAATTAACATTTCTAAGTGTAATCATTCGGAGACAGGGCTCACTAGTCTGTGACCACGGTCCTTCTCTTTTCTTATGGAGAGAATTCATGTAATCTGTAAAATACCAGAATGTTAAACTGGTGATGGTTAACAAGGTAGACTTCTTTTCCCTCACCTGTGGTGCCTTAGTTGGGGACAGTGGTCAGCTTTGCTCCAGCAATTCCCACTCCCAGGCTGGGCTGGAGTTAACTGGCAACTGTTCAGTTCACCCGCTGCAGGATTTTGGCAAATTTTTCTCTCTTTTGTTCTCACTCACTATTAATCAATAGTGAGATCTGGTATTGCTTGCGTCACTGTGTGATTAGAAATGGATGACTACTTTTGAGACTGGGAAGACTTTCTGTCTTTTTTTTTAATTATTTTTTTTTATTAGCTCAGTGTGGCTGTGTGTATGTGAACGTCCCTTCCTAAAAACTGTTCTCTCAAATAAATGTTATCAAGATAGAAAAATTGGAAAGCTGAAACAAAGCTCTGTAAGGACCTTGAAGAAATGCTGGGAGAAGTGGGACTTTTTTATTGCAAAGTAAGTTTATGTTTAGAGGGAAAATCAGTTCCCTGTAGACTTAAAGAAGCCCTAGGTAAATGTTTCTCTTTTCGACAGTTTTTAAATATAACATGTTAAAAATAGAGATGAGGCCTTTATAAACAAAACTAGGCCTTCCCTTGCCCCCTGTTTTAAAAAAAAACATCCCCCTGAACGTTTCTGGTCTTGTCAGTATATCTGGGAGCTGCCAATAATCTCCATCAGGAAGTAGATCCACTTTATTGCTTTGAAACACATACTTCACTTTAGTGACTAACATTAAGGTGAAGTTTAGAGATGTTTCCCATCACCTTCTGTGTAATCTTTCCTGTTGCTGAGTATTTAATTCAGCTTTTATTTTTCCAGTGTGATTCCCTTCTTATTTGACTGTCTGCATTCATATGAGTTTCTATGAAAGTTGGAATTTCAGAATTTTTCTTTTTTAGTCATACACATCTCAATTATAATCTGAATTTTTCCTAACTAGAATACAGAATAGAGTCTATGTGGCCTTGTGATGTGAAGGACGGTACTGGGAATTGCAAACTGACATCATGGATAGGGGCATTGACATATGTCTCATGTTAGTTGCTTATCCGTTTCAAAAAGAATTTAAAAAGAAAAACTTCCACTAAAAAAAATAAAAAAAGCCACCCTCCAAAAATCAAAACAAACCATGACACGACCTTCTGTTGCTGCTAAAAGTGCTCTTTTCCAGTTTTTAGTTTAATTCTATTTTTTGTTGTTGCTTTTTGTATATGTTCTCTCTCTTTCTCAACTTTGGCAAGTTCTTTGGATTAAAAGCTTCCAGACTGGCATGTGTGTAGATCTCATTGAGAAATGTGTGCTTCCTAATAGCCTGATCTTGCTCCCAGCTGAGTGTCTCCCTGTGATTTCATCAAAGCTGGCTGAGGTTATGCTTAGCTCCTTGAGGGCTCGCTCACCCAGATTTGAGAGAGGATGCAGAAGGAAATTGTGAATGGATGGATAACACAGGGAATGAATGAAGAAATGCCTTTTTTTTTCCTTTTTTTTTTGGTGGTAAATGCACAAGTGCCACCAAGATGACGGCTTTTGGAGGTTTTTTCTCCAGGTTTTCACGAACATTTTAGTTCATCCTAAAAGTATAGAGAGGAGGTTGGGGGCTGAGGGGCAGAAATGTGTTACTTGTATTGGTATTTCTCATTAAAATATTATATAGCCCATGTAATCTGAAGCTTATGCCTCTGATCTGTGTGTGTTAATCTTGACATACAGCAGACCAAAGGGATGATTTCGCCTTGGTGGGTAAAACACCCCACAGGTAATAGATAGCAACTGGGCAATTTTAAACCGTGCTGAAGACTCCCGATTTTGCGTTTGAGCCTTGTCTGTTGTTTGTTTTGTTTTGGGGGGAATGGAAATCTTTCAGTGAACTTGGATTTAGCACAAGCATGTGTTATTTGCAGCTGCTGCAAATAGTTTGCCTTTTTAGATTTCTTTTTTCCTTGGTCAGAAGACTGTCAGAGGTATGGGACACATCAGCGTTTTAAGTGCTTTCTAGCACCCAAACCAGTCGGTGACACAACCTTGTGTGAGAAGGCCCTTGTGAGGTGCTGAGCCTTGCCCTGACCCACACAGGAGGTGGCACCAGGATGGAGGAGTTTCTCCTGCAGCTCTGATTCCTCCAGCTGCCAGGCCAGCAGCTCCATGTGCAAACTCCATCTGTGTTCTCTGGCTTCTGAGGCAGAGAGGTTTTCTATCAATTTTCCTTCCATATTTCTGTTTTGCTATTTTCCCTCTTTCTGGACAGCTGGAGAAGTAAAAAGCTTCTTTCCTCATCGAGGGACATCTGAGGGTCCACCACTTATTTTCAGTTGGTTTGAGACTTGGTAGCTGTTTCATGGTGCCACATCTTTCCCATACTGTTTCTCCTTCTCAAAAGTTATTTTTTCAGATCAGTGACTTTGGTGCCAGACTACCCTATCTTCCTCCAGCAGCAGTGGAGGGTTTTTTGCTCAATTTGACTGTTTTTCATGGGGTTCTGGATGGTGACTCTGCTTTCGCAGCCTGTAGCCTGGGAAAGTTGTGAGCCAGGACGGTCCTTATCGCTGCCTGTCTGTGGAGTTGAGAAGACAATACTGTAACAGTTCACATGGTTAAAGATATCTCTTCAGTGATAAGAGCTAAGAAACAGTGGAGAAAAAGAAATGTATTTGTTGGGATTTTTTTCATGGGAAAATTAAGGCTTTATCTCTTCTTCTCATTGTTTGACAGCAAGACCTTTGTAAGTGCCGGGAATATGTTGCTTCCCCCACTTTGCTGGTTCTTTCCTATTCTGCATTAAAAAACCAACAAATGTACCCTTACATTATAACCAATTTTTAATATTTTCTATCCTGCTCTCTGGCCTGAATATAGAGTGATCAGGGTGCAATATAGAGAAATTTAAAATTTTGGAGGGGAGAAGGCAGATTAAATTTAAATATTGACCTTTGTCTATGTCAAAGTAATGGTCTCCTATTAGACATGTTTTGTTTTATATACCATATACCTCATGCTAATAAGGTTTATTGAGCTGATAAGATTTACTGGCATTACCATTTAGGTCACTAAAAACTAAGGAATACTGAGGCGTTATGTCATCTGGTGGCTTGCAGAAACACAACTGTGTAAAATATTTAAGTAAGGCTCCAGGAAAAATCACCCAGGGATTCCAGACGTAGTACTTTATTTTCTTTTGCATGGATTCATTTACGCAAACCCGCTCTACTTAGTTTTTTTTTCCTTTTTCTTTCAACCTCACAAAAATGTTAAAACTGCTGCTGAAACTCTCACGAACGGGTTGGAATCTATTTTTGGTCAATCGGTTAAATCAAGAAATGCATATTATGGCATATTGGCAAAAAAAGTAAAGTACAGTAGTGACTTTCTGCTCTTTCTGCCTGAAGTGTGAAAATGCAAAGCTCGGGAACTGAAAGAAATCCTGTGTACTCTGGGTTGTCATGTTAATTAAATAAACAGCCAGCCAGCACAGTGACCCTGTGTATAAAATGTGTTTTGAGAAGCTTGTTGGGGGTTGGAGGGGAAAAACAGTGACACATGATGTTTTGGACGTTAACTGTGACATTTATATGAATCTGTCCTAATCTGCTGTTCATGTGCTTACGTTCCAACTCTTTTTTTTTTGGTGTGAGACTGAGACATAGCCGTGTTTTGCAAATTGAAGAAATATTGCTTAGGCTTTTTGCTTTAAAAAGTTTTATAAAAAAAATAATCCTAGCCTGGAAGTGGAAAGGTTGCTGGGTTCTGGTGCCTACAAACCACAGGGCTTGGAATGGGGGTGAGCTGACTGCATCCTAAATGGTTTGAGAATAAAAAGAACACAGCTGCAATTAAAGCTTTGAGCCAGTTGTTGTGATTTACTTACATAATTTAATGGGAGATGTACAGCTTGTAGCACATTCCTTGATGGACATGGAAAGATATTTACGGATTCAGATAAAAAAGTGGAAGTTGGATTTTTCTTTGTGCATGGATTTTTATTTTTTTATTTTTTTTTTAATCTGCTTGGTTTTGAAGAAGTCTTTTTTATGAATTACGAAACCCTTTGCTCAGAGTCTCTTCTGCGTTAGTCAGAGTGTCACTCTAAGAAACGCCTCTCTCGTTTGGGCTATGTAGTTTTTNTTTTTTTTTTTTTTAATGTACAACTTGTCTTGCTCCAAGCCCTGCTGCAAGTATTGCTCTATGCCCTGAAGAAAGCGGTAGCATCAGTTCCCTGCTTCGGGATAATGATTTGGGAAGTAAGAAAAACAATAAAATAATGCGATATCTGAGTTTTAAGGGCGGGGGGGAGGGGCGGGATTACTGGTGTTTCGGAGCTGTTTTTGGAGATTCGGTGAAGTTGTGAGAGGAAGAAGTGCCGTACCCCTTTATCCAGCGTTGGCTTCTTTTTTTTTTCTTTTTTTTAATAAAGGGTTGGAGCCGCTTTCCCTCTCCCTCTGAGTGGGTGTGTGTCATTGCCGCAGCCGCCTGATGGAGGTGACGATGCTGGCGATGATGCTGATGGTGCTGAGGGTCACCCTCGCCCCGGGCGGGGCCGGCGCTGGCGGGCGCGGCCCCCTAGAGGGCACGAGAGCCCCTGCGCTGCTCGGCGCCGCCAAACCGGCCGCGAACATCACCGGCAAAATCTGTCCGTGGTACTTAACCCAGCCCGTGTCAGCGTTCGGTTTTAATCTGCTGTTACAGCTGAGTTCCTCGCTCCTCGCACCCCCCCGGTTCCGGCGTGTCAGCCGAGGCTCTTTGCCGTGGGCAAGCACGACGAGGGACAAACCAACACACCTGCCCTAAAAGAAGACTATGGGAAGAAGAGCAGTAGTAGGTTTTGTGTTTCGAAAAGCCAGTTACGATTGGCACATGGTGTGTGATTCTTGGGGCTGTCCTGTGCAGAGCTAGGAGTTGGACTTCGATGATTCCTGTGGGACACTTCCAACTCAGAATATTCTGTGACTGTCATCATTTCTGGAGATGAAGAAGCCACCTTCTTCTCTGCCAAGAATCCAAGAAAATAGACTAAATCACCATTATGATTTAGTATCGCAGTACCTCATGGCTCTATTCACATATGTAACTTTTTATAAATAAATGCCACATAGTAAGTGCAGTAGCAGAATATTCCCTTCTACTCTGCCCTGGTGTGGTCACGTCTGGAGCTTGTTGTCCAGTTCTGGGCTCCCCAGCACAAAAAAGACAAGGAACTACTGGAGAGGGTTCAGTGGAGGGCAGTGGAGATGATTAGGCATCTTGAGCATCTCTCTCATGAGGAAAGGCTGGGAGAACTGGGCCTGTTTAGCTTGGAGAAGAGACGACTGAGAGGGGATGTTATCAATGCACCCACGTATCTGAAGGGCAGGTGTCAAGAGGCTGGGGCCAGACTCTCTTCACAGGTGCCCAGTAACAAGACAAGAGGAACAAACTAAAACACCAGGAATTCCATCTGAATATGAGCAAAAACTTCTTTACCTTGAGGGTGACAGAGCACTGGAACAGGCTGCCCAAGAGAGTTTGTGGATTCTCCTCTGAAAAGATTCAAAACCCACCTGCACACCACCCTGTGCACCCACTTGAAGTTGGTCACTGTTGTGTGCTTTAGTGATCTTGCTATTTAATCTGAAGTGTCCACTGACCAGGATCTATTTCTGCATGACTCTTTGTATTTTTACCACAATTAACTTCTGAAAAAAAATAGGGAGAAGATATTTATAAGCATCAATACAGCTAAAGGCTGTCCTTCTGCCCCTGCACAAGGCTGGAAAATTACAAACCCTCCACGTATCGGAAATAGCTCAAAGCATAGCTGAGGCCTTCTTGGCTAACACCCCCAGCCTGCCAGTGAAACATGCGGGCTTAAAGTGGTTTATTTGACTCTTGTGTCTTGTAGGTTGCTTAAGTTGGCTTTGTTTTGTAGTAATATTTATGCTTTGGTTTGAATTTTAGAATAAAGTAAAATTATATTCTGCCCTTTTTTTTTTTAATGGGATTTTTGCCTGCGTATATCTGTAGGAGTGGTGCTTTTCAGGTAGGCTCATGATGCTTTTCTGATGGTTGCTCAAGTCCTGAGGCACACCCTGCTGATGGTTTAAAAAGCGACCATTCCTCTTAGACTGGTTGGTCCTCTTAGACATTTCTCAGCTTTGTTAAAAGCTGTGTGAAATATGAATATCATGATGCCTGCTGGAAAACTGTATCACTTGCTGTGTTTTGAGGATCAAGTTGTGGATGGTTGTTGGTTTTTGTTTGTTTGTTTAAAAAAGCTTCTTGTTTCTCTTGCAGTTTTCTTTGTGTAAATGATATTACTGTGGGGGAATAATTATTACTAAACTTCAAAATTGAATATTACTAATTCTGAGCAGCATCCTTCTGACTGATGTTTGAGTAAATCTGTCCATAAGCACATTTTTGAAGTGAATTCCAGAAGGGGAAAGAATTGACTGTTTGAATGCAAAAGGTTAATTGTTTTTTGAACTATTGTACTCCCAGCAGGTTGTTGATACCTTGCTGGCATCTCTGCTTGCTGGAGTTGCAGCCAGGGCAGCAGCAATAACCTGAGCTGCTCCTCATCCTGGAGTACAGATACTTTTCCGAGTCTCTTGCACTTTCTCTTGCTTTATGGTTTTAAATAAACCCGTGTGTATTCGTGTTTAATGCCATATAGGATAGGCAGAGCATGCTTCTGTTCTGTTACCTTGGTTACATAAAAGTACTGGTTCCTTAGCGGATGCATACACCCCAAATTTACCTTAAAATGCGAGTGTGGGGCTGCTGAAGAGGCTGGAGTGGTGGGCTGCCTGCCCTGTGGTGTCAGTGAAGCCACTCAGGTGGCAGCCTGCAAAGGCACCCTCAGGAGCATTAGTGTTTGCTGCCTGAGCAGCAGTGGATGAGGGCACTTGGAAAGGGTGATGGTGTGGCTTGAGAAGCAACATCCAGGCGATTTTTACTCCACTTCTATGAGCAGTAATCTAGATATGCTCTCCCAAGCTTTTTGTTGCCTGCAGAGTAAAACTTGTGAAACCTTGTCTATGCTCATGTATTAAATCTCAATTAAAATGACAGCTGTAGAAAGGTGCAGACCTCTGTGCAAAAGTGTAGATTAAAAAGGGCTCCACAACCTTGTATTTTGTGTTGTCTACCCTTGCCTCTGTTAATGCAATTTCAAGTGCTTTTGAGATTCTTTCTCTTTTTTTTCCCCTTCTATTTTCTTTCTTCTCTTTCCCTTCCTGGCTTCTCTTTCTCTTTTCTCCTTTTCTTTCTTTCTTATTGACATCTGTTAGAGCTCACCAGCTAAGAGATCTAACTTGGGTTTCCTTGCAGAGTAGTCCATGTCTTCATTTACACTACGCAGACAGGGCTGTTTCTATATTGATAATGCTGAAGTTATTCCCCTGATACTTGTTTGTGAGTGGAAAAAAAAATTGTTGGATGCTGGTGGAATTCTCTAGTGCATTTCTCTTCAGTTTTACTGATGATGCTAACCATAAGTTACTCCTGGCAAGGTCTGGTCATTGTATTTTGTGTTGATAAGGAACTCAAGTGTGTTTGGATACATTTATAATTGCAAGATAACTGATAAGATATTTTTCATGTAGCTGGAGTTTTAGTTTGAGTCTGTCAGTGGGGTTGTTACATGAATACTTGTGCGGAGATGTAGCCCTGCATCTTACTCTTGTAAGACAATGAATACCTTTAACTTCTCCTGGGGGTTGTTCAGTGATATTTTATAACTTATATTGTATAAGTCAAGGTTTGTTAAAAATGCAATTTTTCTTATATTCTTCTTGTAGAGGTTATTGATCAGCTCCCCCCTGCCTCTGCTATCTTCAGCCCTCAGGGTAACAGGGTGGTCCTTTCAGTTCAGTCCTTAGTGCAGGAGGAGTGTATTCACATCCACAAATCTATAGAGAACTTTTTAATTTTATTTTTAACAGCTAACCATCCTCTTTCTTATTTTAAAGAAAATAATTCAAAGCTAATATTGGTTGTGCTGCTTGAAATGTGACCTGAGACCTTGTAGCATATTTTTATAGATGCATGTGCATGCACGCACAGATATATAATACCTTTATTTACATCTGTGTATCTGTGTATACACATTTGTGTGTGCATATATTCCAATTCAGATTGCTATTGTACAGTCTAGAGGGATAGAATTCTTTCTTTGACTCTGACAGCACAGTCAGCAAGCCTGAGTTACATGCGACGATGTTCTTTCTGGATATTTAATCCTATTTTCTGGTGTCTCCATAGGCAGGCTTGTTTCCTAATATACCAGCTTCTGTAACCATTGCTTGACTTTTGATTTGTTACAGTTTAAATCTTTGTTCTGCCTTCTTGATTTGCAAATGTGTGCCAGGTTTTGCAAATATTTTTTTCTTCTTTTATTTGCAAACACTTGAGTCGTGATTTTGATCAACGAATAACTACTTGTGTCTTACAAACACATATGTTCCAGTATTAAAACTGGAGCTTGGTGCCACAACTCTGTTCCAGGGGTGCAAAGGGGTGCCTTACGTGGTATCCCCGGTGCCAAGACTGACTTGCCTTTGGCTTTAGCTGCGACGTGGAGCGCGGGGCTGGCTGGGCAGGAGGAGCTGATAATGTCCCATTGCGGCCTGAGCTGGTGTCCTTCTTGCGGGCATAAATGGGGTGTTGTTCAGTGGAGCCCTGGCTGGTGAGAAGCATGATAAGGCCAGTTGAAATAGACGGGTGACTTGTATTTTTACAGATAAGGATGATGAGCTTTGGCTCAGTCTGTTATGTGTAGTGAGTATGTTATTGCTGCTACGTACCTATTCTCTGGGAAGCTGTGGACTGGTTAGTATTTGTTATTTATTAAGACAGTTCTGAAAATGTATTTATTACAACAGTTCCCTGAAATTCACTGCATTTCTGTTGATTCTGAATTCTGGACAAGCTGAAATGTTGCAACATAATTCATATGCCATTACTGAGGGTTTTGTTTTTCTAAGACCAGCTTAATTCATATGCAAGTGCCATTCTTAAAAGCAGTCCTAATTGTCTACTGATTACACAAAACTGCAAACGAATAAACATTTTCTATTACAGGATTTAATGCTGTACTTCCTGTGTGCTTGTGAGGAACTGTGAGGAAGACTCTGCCAGAGATATGGAAGTTAAAAGGGGAACAAGGGTGGAAAGAGAGCCCTACCGTTTCCAGCAAGGCTTCTGCTCAGAGTTACAGGGCATTCATCTTTTCTATGACTTGTGGAGAAGCAAAAACTGTTTAGAAGCAGTCAGGTATACCAGTAGGTGTGTACAATTTTATTATTTTAGGCAGCACGGGCTCTGTATGTGCCTTGTTACAGAGACCATACTGAGGAATCTGTTCGGTGGCAAAGAGAAATATTTTGTGTGCAACATTGATCCTGAAAACTGACTTCTGGGACACAGAACAGAGAATGCTGAATCTTACTAAGCTTGCTGTGTTTGTGTCAAGCCATGTAATAGAGGAGCATGGGATAATAGTGCAACAATTAGACGGACCGGGGTGCCAGCACTAAATCACATATTCCGACTTAAATTCCACTTGAGGATCCAAGCCTGTCGTTTCCTCTTGGCGAGGCACCTTTGGGGTCAGAGCCAGCTAATAGGAAATACTAGGCACTGGGGCTTAACTGAAATTTAGGACATCTAAACCTAGCTGGCTGGATACATGTGTTGTGGTGAGACAGAGGGAGATGGCAAATCCAAATGTTTCTTGGAGAACTCTTGAACAGTTTAAGTGAAGTAGTAAAGACAGACTGTCTATCTCCTTCTCAAATCTATCCAGTCTGTATTTCAGCTTTCTCATCTGCTGTTTTTGGTGTATAAATCTAGGCCTAAAATATGTGGTATTCTTATTCAAGGTTGATGAATGATATGTACTTGTGATAGCAGTGACTGAGGTATAGATTCAATGGGTTTCATTCCAATATTTTAGCTGCCATCATCCTTGGATCTAGAATTTTCTTTTCCTTTTGTATTATGTGTAGACAGACTAGAATATACTTAAGATTAACCTTAAGATTTCCTGACTTGTGCTATGATCTGCCACTCGAGCAGACTCTTTGAAAACTCAGGATTTTAAATTCTAGGTTAATGCACGGACATGCTGTTGTGTTCAGACCTTTAGATTTTATTATTCTTGTGAAAACTGCAACTAATCTGTGATCAAAAATTCTTGTGGCTGCAATTATATGTGCTTATTTCACGTTCTTCTTTGCTTTATTTACTGTCTCTTCTCAAATGAAAGCAGAAATGCGATGCTGAGGAAAACGTTGATGTTTAAGCTGAAGTCAGTGTGTTGCAAAATTTACTGATATGCACCTAAAAAAACCCAGCCCAAAAAAATCTTCAGATAGTGGGAGCAGTGACAAAACAGCTTATTTTACTGCCATTCAATGCACTCATGAGAACTTGGCCTAGGGGCCTCTGGGTCTTTTTTTTTTGGTTAAGGTTTCTAGAACTGAGATAAAAGTAACAATCAGATTGTCTTAATCATTTATAATAGCAGGTTAAGGAGGTGAGAACTTTAGGCAGAAACTTGATAGCCCAGAAAGTATCTTTCCTGGGATCTTAATGGCTTGCTATCTAAAACACTGAATCAGTGTTTGTAAGCATAATTATGTCATACACTATCTTTTGAACGTTTGAATTTGCAATCCCAGATGTTTTTAATGACATCTAACTAATGATATCTAACTTCTTAGCTGTATGTAGTTTGGGTTTTTTTTCCCCCAAGTGTTTATGTAATAAAAAGCAAACTTAAAAGAAATGTCATGATATTGATTCCATGATAACATGCTTTGACCAACAGCTTCCTCAGTGCCACTCTTCTGAATGATCAAATGTTCCTTTTCGATCTAGGAATGTTTACATCAATGAGCTGGTTATTCCTGTCTCATTCCCTGTCTTCTACTCCATCAAATCTGAAACCCTTTTCTTCTCTCATGAAAGACAGGCCAAACGATTTAAGGATGGGCTTTGGACACTTGATTATCCTTCCACACGTAAGAAAGGCGGAGTAGATTTGTTTCATACCGTCTGTGACTGACACCCAAGAAACACAGCAGTTTTGTCTGGCGATATACTTTATTTCCTTAGCTCATCTCACTTCTTTCCATTCAATCAGATTAAAAGCACCTGGTGATTTTTGGTTTGTTTTTTTGTTTGTTTGTTTCTTTCTTTGTTTCTTTGGTTTTGGTTTTGTTCGTTTGGTTGGGGGAGGGGGTGGGAGGAGAAGGGAGAGCATGTATATGTTTGTTTGCTGAGCCAGAGAGATCCATCCATGGGTTTCAATCGGTGGGGATGCTACCTAAGATTTTAAGGGCTGATAGAGTTACCTGATTCTAAGTGTAAAAGTTTGAGTGCAAAAATTCATTGGTGCCTTGGAGGAAATTTCCATACATCAGTAACAAGTATGCTCTGGTTACAATATGTGAAATGAACGTGAAGGGCTTGTAAAGTAAATAGATGAGTCAAAGAAAAAGAGTTTCAGATAAGCACAGATAAAATTTCCCAGAAGTGGATGAAGTCTGTCTTAAGAATGTATTTTAAATGGAGAAAGATGCCCACTGGTTTTTCATTTGTTAACACCAAATCAAGAAATGCATTTAGATGATTACTGCTGTTATTTCACCTCTCTCCCTCTTAATGCTAATGATAGATATATTTATTGTTCAATCCTTTGCCTTTCCATAGGCTGTAGTGGCCTTTCACCTTTTGGGACTGTTTGTTCTGAGCGATGGCTGCAGTGATGTGTGGCTCGTGTGACATCATAAACATTTGTGTTGGCAATCCCTCCTCGTGCAGGACTCTGAAGTCTGACAGTGGTGAAGATGACTAAGTAGAGACAGATTTATGTGGAAATCTGATTAATACCCATAAAAGAGAGAATGAAGGCATAAGAAATTTGGCTCCAAATAAACAACCAAAAAATGCTCTGTTCTTAGAAGCATTTGGCATAGCTCCATCATGCCTTTTGTGGGAACTGGCTCTTTGTCTGGCCTAATCAAGGCTGCTTTTTTTTTTTTTTCTTTTTTTTTTTAAAAAAAAGATTACTAAAGACTTCCACTTTTCCCAAACTTTCTCACAGTAGAATAAAATTAATTTTCGCTTTGGTAATGCACAAATCAGCTAATTATTTCAAAGACAATGTAATACAGATTGTTGTCTTTACCTTGTTTCTCCACAAAGATTTAGTGGTAGACTTTCTGTGAGATATTTCACTGCCACCAAATGTCTGTAGATGTTACATGGTGCTCATAATCAAAGCAGTTTACAAAGAAGGGGAAATAATTTTCACCTACAGTGTGTGATGGATGGAAAGAAATGGTATCAGAGATGTGAAATTCATAACTGAGTTTTTTGGTACATCGATCTAAAATTTACCCAGATTTTTAAAGTGCACAGTTTGAACTTCATAGCAGAGATCCAGCTGTTCATAATGGGCTTTCTGGTAGGTGGTTCTGGTGGAGTCCCTTTTAAGTCAGCTTTTTGGAAACAGAAGGTTAGCAACTAATTGAGCATTGTGGGTTTGTTGTGTGTATATATTCATTTTATGCAGGCTGTAGCACTGAGAGTCTCACGGGATCGCCTGCCATTGCTGTCCAGGCTCCCAAGAGCAGTGCCCTGCTTGGCACACCCAGCACTCTTATTTCACATTTGCTGTTGGCAGCAGAAGGCCTTCTATCATACTGCTGGGAAGAAAATACCCTTCAGTCTTAATTCAGTTCTGCCCAAGGGGTGATGAATATTGAAATGCCTGTGCAACACCAGGAGAGTGAGCTCAGTGCTTGTCAGGAGAGGCTTGCCAGCAGTCAGCTGAAAGGCTCCTCGCAGTGTGTCTGACACGCAGTGCCTGCTCGGAGTGCACAGACAAGGCGCGTGCTCTTGTCTGTGCAGCTGCAGTAAGGTTTTCTGCTTAGAAAGCTCATCTCCAATTTTTGTATAATCCATAGTATGTACAGAAATATTTTACAAATAAGATGCCTGCATTTTTGTTCTTTGCAGGTGGATAGAGCTTCTTGTCTTGCAAATGATTTCTAATATGTTGTTCCTGTTGAATATGTAATTGAAAAAAATTCTGGTTTGCTTTCAGCTGTTACTGTAATGACCTGGGCATGTCGTTCATCAAGACATTTTGTTTGAGATCTTTAACTGATCCATGTACCACTGAGTGTCTTGTACTTTTTCCATGTGTGTATTATTTTTCCCAGCAAGTATGATAATCCAAGCTCACTCCTGATGTGAGCCCACACTGATTTAAAATAGGAAGCAATAAATTAGCTTTTAGGTCTGGCTTATGAACAAGATCTTATTCCTTATTTGTTTACCTCTGCTTCTTGTATGTGTGTGTAATTTTAAGGCCTGCTGTTAGCTCTACCACTGAAATTGTAACCATTTCAGAAGATCAAAGCAGCAACCGAGTGGAGAAAATAGGAAAAAATTCCTGTTTGGGTGAGGTCATAATTTGTACCTCCTTGTGTTTGCCAAGGCAAAAATCTTCACCATGAACTGTTGCTTACAACTTGGAGTGACAAGTGCACTGGTCTTTGGTTGTTTACCCTCGTCTGGTAGTGGTGGGAAGCATCCTGCATTGGGCAGATGTAGGTGGGACTGATATCCTGAAAATGACTTGTTGGCCAGGAAGTGAAATTATCTTGGATTTGAAGTCTTGGGGCTGTGTTCCTGTGATGGTAACAATTACCGTGCTCAGTTTCCTTAGATGGCATAATTCCTTTTATTAACTTTTGGTAAGATTTCAGAACTGCCATCTCCACCCATCCTCTACTTCCGCTCTTGCACTTTTTTGTCATTTGTGAGAGCAGTAAAACTGCAAGAAAACATGTTTCCTCAGGCCGGTAGGTTTTATCATTAAGAGCCTTTGTCAGATGTTTCCACACAGAGCTGCCAGTATTGAAACTTTTATTTCTTTGGTGGTTTAATATCAAGTAGCAAATTGGTGTCCCCTCTGCCAACCTTGCTTAGCATTTGTATTGATCTTCTTGCTTCTTGAAAACCCTGTAGACTATTGGCTTGACGTTCTGAGGTGTATCATGTATTCAGCTTGGGCTGAACTGGGTGGGCAGTGAGGGCATTTGGCATCTCACAACGATGATTATGCTGATTCATCCTGTGTTGCCTTTTATATTAAATAGTGTTGTGAAAAAGCTGCAGAAATTAGTGCTATTTCTTGCTTGAGTCAGTCAACCTTGGTTGAAAGGTGGGTACTGAAATTGTTAGCTCTGAGCTGCTGTCTTCTGAGTTCAGGAGTTGCCCTATATCTCCGTGGGATTCTCAGAAGCTGAGAGTGAGGGAAAGCCTGAGAGCCCTGGAATGTATATTCTTGGCCTTACTTGAGGTAATTGAAATACTAAATCAGGTGAGGTGAATTAGTTCCATATTCTTCTTCTGTCTCATCTTGTTCCTTGCTTCAGCTGTGTGATTTACCCAAGACCAGTTGGCTTGGGCTGGTGCAAAATCAGTGTGCAGATGCATTTGGATAAAACTGAGTTTGAAGGTGAGCGTGGTTCTCAGTCCTCCCTTGTTTGCCATGGGGGCCAAGTGCATCACATCCGGTCTTGGCTGGATGAAGCCTGGAAGTCCAGAGTTCCCTCTGAATTCTTCTCGTACTTTACAGCTCCTCCCTGCTTTGTATATACAAACAACATTCTTTCAGAGGACTGGAGGGCGGAAATGGCTATGAACAAACCCCATATCTTTCCTGATATGTCAGAAGATACCAGAAAAGAATAGTGTGCTCCGTGTCTGCTCGTAGCTGATTTCTCTTCATCCTATTTCTTTTGTAGAAAAAGAAAGCTTGGTTGGATATTTGGGGAAACTTTTCTATGAACAGTGGCAGTAAAGCACTGCAACAAGCTATGCAGGGAAGCTTCATCTGTGAACATGAAAGGTTCGTTTAGAGTTGCCTTTTAGATACTTTTCCAAGTGGGTCTAGATACCTTGTTTTTCTAAGACAAGCATAGTTTTTGCTGTCATTATTTCCCCCCCAACGTGCACCTCCACTGCCTACAACTGGTTGTGGGCTGTCCCCCCCAGCTGCTGGCCAGCATCCTTGTGTGGTACCAGTTGTTCTCACTGTTTGGTGCAGACCCAACCAGTAAGCCCCCATCTATGTTCCAGTTGATGCTAATGTGCAGTGTTAATGTTACTCCAGAGCCACGGGTTTGCAGTCTAGTGCCTGCCCTTGGACAGGATTACCAAAGAACAGATCAAGTTTCTTTTGTCTCTTCTGCTGTTGCCCTTCTCTGATTCAGGAGTTGCTGTGCTGTTTAGTTTGCATTATCAAACTGTGATTGGTGACAGGCTCTCTTTTTTTTTTTTTTTCTGTTTTCTTCCCCTTGAACGATACTGTTCAAGTTCCAGGTAGGCTCCTAATTGCTCTTCGTTTTGGCCCAACTACAAGCTGATTTATCAACTCCACTTGTTAACTTAATGCTTTTATGGCTGCCAAAAGAGTGTTACATGGCATAAGTGAGATGAAGTGGCCGAGAGTTGTTAGTCTTTGTGTATAGGGTGGTTTCCTAGCAGCCAGATAAGAGACAGCAGTTTGAAGGGCATGACAGTGCACCAGCACCCTTGCTCACGTGAGTTAGCAGCACTGGACTTGGGAGAGAGCTCCTGCAGGAGGAAGGGCCTGGGGATGGGCGCCTGTAGGGTACAGCATGTTCTGCATTTTACGCCCTGCTGCCCAGCCCAGCCGTTCTTGTCCTCTTGGTTTTTAAAATGCTTCTTGTCAGTTCATTCCCTGCCCCCTGCCCCCTCCCCTTTTTATTGTCATTTCAGTCTGAACGAACTGGATGGTTCTTAAAGGCTGTTAAAATCTCAGCACGACAGCTGTAAAATTGCTTAATCAACTCCAGGAGATAATCTTTCCTAGGGGAGACCTTTAAATGCATTGACTGTTGGCAGGAATAGGTCAGATGCCTCCAGGTAACTTTCTGGGAAGGGAGACTTATTTTCCAAACCGTATCTACCTGCTTTGTTAAGCACTAAGGAACTGGTTAGTGGGACCTGTTATAAAAGTCCTCTTTTACAGTTGCGCTAAATCCTCTTAAAGAAAGCAAATAACTCTCTTGTTAATGCTGCTCTGCTCAGCATAGAAATAAAGCAGCTGTTGTGACTGTCAGAGGCTTTAAGAAACACTTCGAATTGAAAAGAATTTCTACACTTGATGAAACTCAGTGGGCTATGGCTGTGCAGTTTCATCTCCAGTTCCTCTTTGGAGTCTGGGAAATGTGTTTGAGTTTGGGCCTGAGATCTAGTTCAGAGTTGTATTTTATGGGGGTAGGTGACACTTGGGGGAGATAAGCTGTGAAAAGAACTAAGATTTTTGTAATTCCTCTGTAAGTCAAATGACTAAAAATATTTGAGTTTTAGTATATTGAACCTGAAGAATAAATCCCTTCCTTCCTATGATGGATTCCAAAATTCAGCAGTGGAAATACTGAAGAATGTCACTTGGAAGTGATGCTGACCATACTGGTGGTCTAAAATACCTGGTTAAAACTACTTCCAGAGCCTTTTATAGCTTTGAAATTGCAAAACTGAGTAGCTCTGAATTATACGAAAGCTTCTTCAGATATCTTGCCTTCCATCTCCTGAACAGAGGGAGCAGAAGGAAAAAACCACAACCGAACAGCCAACATCGCTCAGACTTAAACTTCTCTTGTTCTGGCACTGCCAGTTGTGAGCCTGCAGTGGGTGCAGGGATATTAATTGAGTTACCTCCCTGACACCTCTGTTTTTCCCCATGCATGGGGCTCTGTGAAGTGCAGGACATCCTTGGGATCCTGTGCTCACAAGGGGGGAGAGCAGGGTCATGCTGTGAGCTCAGTAGTACAAGTGCAAATGACACATTTCAGGAGCAGAACAATGTTACGTATGGAATTTGATTGCAAAACGCAAGTGCTTATATATAGAATGAGTATATATGTAGGTATTTAATTGATGTGTGGGTACATGCAGGCCTATTAATAGATGGAAATAAGGAGAGGGAAGAGAGGAAATAAAGCAGCACAGCTGTGATTTATCAAGATTGACATGAAAACAAATATTATTCTAGTAATCGGAGGAAATTCTGTGTGAAGCATGTACAAGAAAGGTATTTTAACCCACCTCAACAATTTCCTGCCCAACTATATCCGAAGAAAATCAGACAGACTTCCTCCCCTGCCCCCCCATTAAGGGTCACTTTTAAATTACTGTTTCTCCCCTCCTCTATTTCTGTTGATTTGGGGCTTTTTGTTTGCTTTGGATGTTTTTCTTTTCTTGTCAAATGCTTCTTAAGTGATTTTTTGAGCTGGCATATAAAACTGAATCTAAAACTGCATTTTTGACCTGGCTTATAAAACTGCATTTAAAAAAGTGATTTTTTTGACCTGGCATATAAAACTGCAGCTGGGACATGATGTAAGGATTTACTTTCATGTTTAACTGTAAGATGTACTGAAGCTGAGGGGCATGGATACTGCCTCCACCAGGAGCTGGAAGGCTGGGAGAACTTGATATGCTTGCATGGTGTGCTCCATTTAATAGTTGAGGAGGTGGCACCTCTCTGTGTGTTTTTTTCATTAGAATGGTTTGGGTTAGAAGGGACCTTAAAGATCATTTAGTTCCAACCCCCCAGCCATGGACAGGGACACCTTTCACTAGACCAGGTTACACGGAGCCTGGTCTTGAACACTTTCAGGGATAGGGAGTCTGCAGTTTCTCTGGGCAGCCTGTTCCAGTGCCTCACCACCAATCTGAGTTGTCAGGTTGACTCTGAAGCAGCTGTTTGGGTACAGTCACAGTTTTTGTACAGCCAGCAAACAAATAAAAAGGAGGCAAAAAGAATAGCTTTACTCTCTCTGCACCATAACTGTTTCCAGCTCTTAAACATCTGAAGTCCCAACAGTGCTATAGGAGAAAAATGGTCCAGCACCATATGTAAGCAGAGACATGGGGATAAGTGCTTTAGGCAAAGTCACCTGGAAAATGTTTGGTGGATCCAGGGGTTGAATCTGTCTCTTAAAATGCTGCAGGTTCCTCTTGTCAAACTTCATCTGCCTGAGGGCGTCGCTTAGGACCCTGCAAGTGCCTAAACCTCTCTTGCATTCAATTTTTTTTGTCTTTGTTATTAGAATGGATTTTTTGAACTCTGTTTAATAGCATTCCTGCTTCAATTGTCTGTCAAAAATGGGAACTAAGAGTTGAAAAAATAAAAAAAAAGAAAAAAGAGAGAAAAGGGAAAAGGAAAATACCACTTAAGTGGATGCTCTACTTTTTGCTACCTAAGGAAGTTTCCCATTTCTTGTTGGCAAAAGGACTTTGAATGCCTTGTGCTCATAAGTCTTCCCTCTCAATGTGTATCGCAAACCACAAACACACCATTTGTCTGCAGGGAATTATATTAATAATCTGAAGAGTGACTAGAAATAAAAACAAATCTGGTTAACATCATCCACAATCCAACTTGATTAAAAAGAATTTCCCCCTTGAAAAACTAGTCCACATGCTGTTTCTGAATGAAACTGTAGGTAATAACAGTGGCTGATAACACAGGACAGAAAAGCATTTGCAAGAAATGTAAGCTGGAGCTCCCTTCTAGCTTGTAATGAGCACATAGATTGGAAAGGATGAATAGATGAAGACTAAGCAAAAGATTTTTGGCTGGGGCTTTTTGTGTTTTTCTTCTGTGATCTTCTTAAATTTAGTGGTGAGATTTATATTTTCAAACATCGCTTTATCTCCTAAATATATTGCAGAAGGCTAAGTTGTGGAGAGAGGAGAAAGAGTGAGGGACAGCTTTTTCTGTAGTGTTGAAATGCAGCTTTGGCTCCAGCATTTAAGGAGTCGGAGGTTTTTGCAGAAGTTTTTGGTTAAGGAGCATTTTCTGCTGCATCCCAGGTGATCTGGTCTCATAGGAAGCCCAAGGCATTTCTCTGAGTTTTACCCAGCTAATTGAAACCACACTTCAGAGGGGTCCTGGGACTACTGAGCCCCTAACCTTTACTCCCTGGGCACAGCAGACCCTTCCTGTGCCAGCACACTGCTTGTTGAGCCACGTGTATGGCAACGTGGGCAGAGTCCTCGGGAAAACGCTGTGAAAGCCCTCTTTTTGGAGCATGTTGGTTTACTGAGGCCGGGTGGTAGGAGGACAGGGAGGGAAAAGAGCTCAGTCATTTGCCTGTGTAGGAGTGGGAGTCAGTGTTAAGGTAAAGGAAATTACTCTTGATGTGGGAACAGGTCAGGAAATTGCAGGGAGAGATGGAATAGCTTTGGAGAACTACATCAGTAGGGTACTTTTATTCAGCATCCTGTATGGGCTTGGGACTAAACTTCAGGACTTAGATTCGACATAGTTCTTGCCTGTTGCTTGGTTAGTTTTGTTGGGTTACACTGAAGTATCTGTGGCTTGCATTATAAATGGAATTTATGTGTCGTTTTCCCGATCTTTTTCTTTATCAGCTCAGATCTTAAGTCAACCCTAGTGTAAGAGACTTTTTGGAGAAGGATGACAGAGGGAATGAGCACATGATAGTAGTCAGTGTGTGGGTCTCTGGTCTCACAGGGGGCTTGTCATTACTGGAAATTACATAACAAAATACCTCTGGAGAGTGCCATTGCTGTGCAGCATTAGTGGCTGGCACACATACCCAGTGCCTCCTCGGCAAGAGGGAGCCTACCCTGCTTCTCATGTCTCCTGCAGGCAGCATCTTCCCTGAGGATGCTGTAAGTGCAGTGCCCCTGTGCTTTATCCTGCTTTGCCCACATTGTGGCTAAAGCTTTCTCTGCTTGTTATTAACCATTAGCAAAGGCACCACTTTTGGTCTTTATTACTGTAGGTGGTGGGTGCGTTAAAGTAGCTTGTAAGCCTGGCAGTAACCTTGCAGTTGACAATTAAATTTGCCCCTTTTTTCCTCCAAAACCACTTTTTCTTTTCTGCAGGCATAGAGTTCTGAATTATGTTGTTTGACTAGTGACTCCTGCCGCCAAAGAGGCTGCAGAATGCTCTTGTGGAGATGTGGCATAATTCTTAAGGGTCACCTTGATGCTGGTGGCTTTTTTGGGACTGCAGGAGGAGCCAGTTGAAAATGAGTTGCAAGTATTAGCTATACTTGCTGAGCATCAGGCTGTTGGTTTTCACTGCTGACGCACAACTATCTGTTTCATGTTGTTTCTGCTTTAGATATGAAACCCTAAAATGCCCCGTCTCTTGTCTCACCTTATCAGGTCAGACACGTTACTTCTTTCTGTTATGGCACTGGATTATCCTCCCGACACACTTGAATTTTCCTGTATGAAGGAAATGCTTGTGGGGTTGCTTCAGGCAGTGGTGCTGCAGTTGTGCTCGGGGCTGTTACAGTGCGGCTTACATTGCTGTTTCCTGAGCTCTGCGGCTGAGCCGGTGGTATTCCGATAGCTCCCGAAGGATTAGCAGCCCGGTGTGTGGGTGCTCTGCTCCTCTGGTGTGGGTGGAATCAGGACTCTGTGCACAAGCAGGTAACTGTGACTTCAGAGGTAACACCTAGTTCAGTCACCTCAGTTAACTTCGAAGTACACGGTAAATAAATTTCATGAAATTACTGGACTTTACTGAAAACATTGCATACAAAGAAGCGTTTTATATTCCAGATGTTTTAAATTGCCTCTGTATTTATAAAAGTGATACTTGGTCAAAAATCTATTCAAAGTTACTTTGATTAAAACTGGAATTTATTTGGAATGTTTGTGTTGGGGGAAATGCTAGTAAAACTTGATTCTGCTTGATACTAATGATTTATTTCAAGAACACTATTATAAGCACACTACTAGATTTTTACAGAGTTGAAATATAGGAAAAGGAAGAGGAGATGTCTGGGAGTAGCCATGGTGGGGGCAAGTAGCTTGTCTAGATGGAGAATAACTCTTTTTGCTGATGTGGGGACTTAAGCTGTTAGCTCAGAGGGGGAGATGTACCTTACAAGCACTAAAAGGGCCTCATTTAGAAACCGTGTGGTGATGCTGACGTTCTGGTGACTTTCCTTCAAAAAAAAAAAGGAGTTTGTGCAGTCAAGCTACCAGTAAAAAATAATCTTATCGTACTTGAAGTAATTCTTTGTATGTTTTGTTCTTGACATGAGCAATGAAAATAGGACGATGAGTTTACTCGGGGAATGGAACTCTGTTTTATAAGTGCTCTAGGTGTCACTTTTAAATCAGTGCAAATAGGCACCAGTCTACACTGTCAGGCCTTGACTGACAACCTTCACAGTAAGAAGCAACCGAGGGAGGTGAGATCAGCCCATCTGCCTGCTAAGAGGTAGATAGATAATAAGACTTTGGCTTCCTTGCCCAGGAATGGGAAGGAATAACTACCAACATAAGGAGGTCAACAAAAAGGGTTTAACTATTTAGGGTTTAGCTATTCTGTGTCCTGTGTTCATTTATGTTGCTCAAAGAATAAGTGATTGGTAGTTCATGGGTATAGCAATTTGAACAGCATTTATTTAATTCAGTTTCTTTGAGATGCAAAAATCAAGCAGCTTCTTTTTTTTTTTTTCCCTGCCGGGAGATAGCAAGCGATTGCTATTTCCTTAACTCCCATCAGAGATTCATTACTGCTAGTCTTTCTATTGTATTTAAAAATTAAAACTAAGAGATTAATTTGGTAATTTAAAAGGGGACTCTTGTGTAATTTCAGTGTCTGCACTTTCTGAAAGACTGTGTTGACTACTCAGTAACATGCTAAGCGTGTCAAACTCGGTAATCACAAACTGGGCCAATTGCTACAATGAGATGGGAAAAGTCCCACAAAATGAATGCAAGTGCTGACACATCTACTGATCTACATGGGAGATCAACTATATTTTTCAAATAGGAAAAGAAAACATACTTTATCGAGACTAGGCACTGCAAGATGGTCCTGCAGAGTCCGGAAAACAGACATATGAGCAGGAGTAGACACTGTGACTGCCAGAAAATGAATGAGCAACATCATCTGAATTCTTCTCAGGGTGGCAGGTTGTTTCTAGGTACCCAGATACACTGGCTGTTTTTATAACAAAGCTGTAATGATCTCAGGCACCCAGTTATATAGTTTTTAATCTCTTTAGTGCCGTTGGAGTAAAAATGTTCATACATATATTGTTTCCTTGAACAAGGATGATTCTTAACTCTTTTCTTGTTTTTGTAACTTGGGTGTTTTGTTGTGTGTGTGCCTGGGAGCTACTTTTTAAAAATTATTGTTCTTAAAGGACTACCACAGATACGGATTCTGTTAACAAGCAGTGTTGCTGTGGAGGACAGTGATTTGTTGTACAGTTAGGATGTTTTTTACTATCAAGGAAGAATAATTGTGCTCAATCAAGCAGACAGTTTGCTCAAAAATTTGTAGGAATAAAGAAAATCCATCTCTTTGTCTCAAAACTTGTTCTTGTAATGTCTGTATGTGTAATTTAAATCCTCCACATTTTAAAGATGGTTCCTATGCTGTTACTGTTTGACAGCCCCAAACAACAGAACCCATAATAGTTTGTGTGCACACTCCAAATGCCAGAACAGCAACACACAGGGAGTCACTGCTCAGCTTTCGCTGGTCTTTGGTCCTGGAGCTTTTTATTTCCCTGTGCTTTGTTTCTCCTGGGTCGGAATGCCAGTGTATAGGACATGTGCTGTTTCTTGAACTGCTTTGTGATAAGGAGCAGTCATGGGGATTGCCTTCTGCATCAGGGCAGTAAATCTGTTCATTCTGTCTTGGAGCACACGGCTGCTGGTTGTTTCACTTGGTCTTGCTGCCATGGCAGTAAATGCTCATTTTACCACTGCCTAAATTAGGGCAAAAACAAGGGACCCAGTTGTTCTCGCTTGTTGCAGGGGTTTGCTGGTCTCTGCAGCACAGCTCTGCCTGATGGCTGTGTGTTGAGCTGTATTTATTCTGTGTTTCTCTTGTACAGACCAGTCCATGTGAGCAGGCCCAAAAGTGGTAGGTCGAGTCTGTCCAAAGATAAATAGGCTTCAGCAAGGTCTCACTAAGCAAGGGGTTGTGCAGTTTTATTTTTGTAGAGAGCTGCAGGTAAAGGAGACTTTGACTGTAACCTCATTCCCAGCCTGCACCAGTTTATCCCAGTGTACAGTACTGCTTTTGTATTTGTCACTGTGGCTCTGCCACCTCTTTGCCCACCTCAGTTGCTGCTGTGGGGATGACAGAGCCCTGTGTGACTCGGCTCTTTCTGGCACTCAGAGCCCGTGAGTGCATATGTGGGCCGGGGGTACCTGAATTAGGCTGGCACATCACTCACTGGCTACTTTTCAGCTGTGGACCAGAAGATTGTCATGTAATAAGTGTGACTTCAAACCACTTTCTTATTTGTGGGTTTGTAGCACAAAAGAAAGGATGATTTCACTGTTCAGGTCACGAGCCCAGGGATGCTCTGTCACAGGGCTCTGTTGGAGCCTTGGGTGGCAGATGCAGCACCCAAGAGATTTTTGAAATGCTTTTTTTCCTTTCTTCCCCCCTCACCCTTCCTTTGGAAAAACTTTTTCAATGTAAACCATGGTTTGGGTTTTTTTCCTAAATATGAAAACAGTGACATTTCCTTGTTTTTCCAGTGTCTGTCCCTTCCTCACTGCACGCCTTCACCCTTTTCCACAAAGACAGATGCAGAGGTTTCTTTGAAACAGATGGAACTGAAAAAACAGACAAGAAAAACTTGTGAAAACAAGCATTTTCTGTGAACTTGAACTAGCAGTAACTCTCTTTTTCTGTCTTCCAGAAGGCTTGTTGTTTTTGTTGTGTTGTTTCATGCCTGGGATGGCTGAGGGTGGAGGTCTGTAGAGCTGCTGTGAAAGGGCTGTGCGTGATAAGAGTGGGAGGCATAGTGTCATAATTAACGCTGTCAGAAAGTGTTTTTTTAATGTGACTAGTGTTGTATTTCCAGCATATTGTATTCATTTTCCTTTTATTGTGGTCTGACAGTACACCCTGAGCTCAAACCAATTTTTTAATCCCGAAAAGGCTCTCAAGTCAAAACTGGCTGTGGGAGTTTAGGCCCCTAGGAGTTTAGGGCTGCTTCACAGCTGGAAAAAGTTACTTTTTCCATTAAAACAGGAATTAACTGGCTTTAAGGGACTTATGATCTTTTTATCTTAAGAAAGCTCGTCTGTAATAAGAAGGGCTTAAATTGTGATGGTCTGCTAATCAAAATGAAGATGGTCTGGTTTATGGTGTTTCCATAGCGTTGGGTGTAGTGAAATACTACCAGTGTTAACAGAAATGGGATGAGTATCCTTAATAACTCTCAAGGAAAAGAGTTCTGAATTAAATGCATATGTGCAAGCTTTTGCATCCTTTGGTAAGTTTTATTTATTGATTGCATATTTAAGGTTTGATTGCAACAAGCAAATTGCTTGAAGGGATCGTGAGTGCAGGATTGATTCTGCCTTTCCTGTCTGCAGCTTTTTGGGAGCAGCGTATATGTTGGCATTAAAATAACCCCGTAGCCTTTTGGTTTGTTTCTCCTCATGAGGTTTATTGTGCATAACTCCCTTATGTGACATCTCAAACATCTGTCCAAGAGGGGCATCTGACTGCAAGCTGCTTGTGGTCTTTGTGAAATCCATACTCAGGATGGTTAGACTTTCTGCAGGAAGCACAAGTATGCGTGCTGCCCTGCTCACTGTTTTCTGATTGCACATTGCTTAAACAGTCTTTTAGAAACTTTAAAGTTCCTAAACACCTACTGGAACTCCTGTTTGCTGGCATCTCTTTTCATGTTTGGGTTTTTCTTCTTTGTGGACAGAGGTGCTCTGGTACTTCTTTTCAATGCAGAGAATTCAGGTAACATAGAAACACATCAATCTAAAATACTTCTGGTTTTAGATACACATGTACATATGATGTGTGGACATACATTTTATACTTTACAAGTAATAATATTTAATTGCATTGGTGTTCATCCAGATATAATGCTGTTTCACACTTGTGTACTTCAATATTTTGTGCAATCTTTTCCTCTTTGTTTGAGTTTCATTGGAAGTTACAACATTAATTCTTTGTATGGTGACAGTTGGTCGAGGACTTCGAGAGGCAGAACAGAGTGAGGCTGGATCTTTTCCATGAGCTATTTTATAATGAGAGAATGAGTTTGTTTGGTGAGAAACATGAAATGGTGACCCCAAAACAATGCTTTGGGCATCCCCAAGTTGAAACACCAGCCTGTTATCCCTGAGGAAATTTTCTTTGACTGCCAAGAACACATGAGTTTTTGAAAACAGTGATTGGGAATCAGATGTATCTGTCTTTGTTACCTCCTCACAGGAAGTAGCGTGGATTTTGAAGCAGGTTGGTGGTTTGTCTGTTTTAAAAAGTGGCAGATTTCATTCTGTAACTGGAAGAAATTGGTATGTAAATGTACTTGGATGGGAAGAGAATTTGTGGATTCATTTTGGTTTTGAAGCTTTTAAGTGTGTGCTTGCAATTAAGAACATGGTATTTGTGTTTCATGTTAATTACTACTGTGTTTTCTGGTGAAGAAACTCCATGGAGTTCAGAATTCAAACATCCCTTTTAATTGTTCCTGGTAGCACAGTGATATTTAGAGGCCCCAGGCAGATCACCTTGTACCTGACGGTGTATATGCATGTACTTGAGCCTGTATCCTGATCTGATTTTTTTTTTTTGTAGTATAAATAAACAAATAAGTGATAAAATGGGGCAAAGTCAAACTTCCTAACAGGATTATTGCCTCTGGTCACTAACCTAGGATACATATACCTGCAGTACAAGCAGCTGGGGAACCAGGTCTCGTACATTGTGAAGGGGAACCTACCCCATCTTCTGTGGCTGCTCCTCTCCCTGTGGGGTTGTCTGTTTGTGGGTGACTCGAGCCAGAATTGCTGAGTGGGAATGTGACAGCAGTGCCTACTGCTGGCAGGCTCTGTGTTTGCTGACCTTTCTGGTGTGCTTCCTTTGCCTCTCCCTTCATCATGATCCTTCCTGCTCGACCGGAGTGATCAACTGATAAACTACTCCAGCTTTAATTTCATAGGCGTGTTCAATTTCTTTGTTCTCTGATGTCAGACAAGTTGATTTGCATGTTATTTGTCTTAAAAACCCTCTTGTGGTACCATTTACCTATGTCCCCTCCTCTCTGCTCCCTCAGAGGCAGCTGGAGTGGGCTCTGGTGCAGCTCCCCGGGTGCCGTGCTCGTGTGCTGAAGCCATTCTCTCCCACCAGCTCATGGGGTTTGCTTTTTGCTACCCTGCTTAAGGATGTCCTCCTGTAGCAGTACGGTGGTTAACCTATTATAAGCATTTGTGGATAGCAGTATTCCTTTTTTATCCTAGTAGGCACCTGTGTATCAATGCAGACTTGATTTGGGGGTTTTATGAACATTTTAACTTCTCTGTCTTTGTGATTTCTGAACTCTGTTTTCAACTAAAGAAAAAATACGATCTTTTTAATACTTAAAAATTGGGATGGGTAGATGGGTTTGAAAACACAATGTACTGCATGTTGTTTCCTTCTGATCTTCCTGCTGTTATTTTGATTCATGTGATATAGGATATAGTAAAAGGTTGTAAATGTTTATTTCTAGTCGCAGCTTTATAATGTGAGGTTCTCATTCTCTACAGTTCTTACACCTGCAAGATCTTCCTTGGGACAGATAGAAATGCTGGTGAAAATAGAAATTTTGTTTCTTGGTCGTGAAAGTCAAATTGGTTGTGGCTGCTAGACCTGCATGTGTTGAACCTTGTGAGTCTAGCACTTGGAGAGACAGAGGCGTTGTGCAGGTGAATGGCATTTATGTGCCTATCAAGGATACACTTGCAGTTACATATGTTGAGCTTTGTAGTTCAGCAGGATTGGTGCTCACTGGTACTTTTTTCAGTATTAGTAATGGACCCCCTGGTGATGAAGGTTTGCGTTTCTGGAGGTTATTGTTGCCACTGGCACAATGTTGTTCTCTTTCCAGGTGGAAACTGTTACTTGCTCCTTTTCTACTGGAGAAGGGCAGGAAGGCTTTTTTGCGCCACCAAGTCTGTTCTGAGGCCACAGGAACTAAGGTCACTCCTGGAACTTTGACTTCAGTATCGTAATTACCATTTCAGCTGGGAATGAAACTTGTATTTATTGCTGTTGTACTTCTGAGACAAAGAAAAAGCGTAGAGATGGAAACCTGGAAGAATAGTTGGGTAGTTACAGGAACTGTCCTGGAAGAAGTCTGTGAGCTTGAGGAGGAAGGAAATATGCACTAGAGAAAGTTTTCAGGGAACCCTGGTTGTATATCCACACATCACTGGTGGCTGTGACATTTGTGAGCTCTCAGACTGAGCCCCGTGCTGGTTTTGGCTGGGGTAGAGCTAATTTTCTTCATAGTAACTAGTATGGATTTGTGTTTGGGATTTGTGCTGGAAGCAGTGTTGATAACACAGGAATGTTTTAGTTATTGCTGAGCAGGGCTTACATAGGGTCAAGGCCTTTTCTGCTCTTCAGCCCATCCCATGAGCGAGGAATCTGGGGGTGCACAAGGAGTTGGGAGAGGACACAGCCAGGACAGCTGACCCCTGCTGACCAAAGGGATACGGCGTGGTGCTCAGCGTATGAACTGGGAGGAATAAGGAGCAAGGAGGGGGATGTTTGCAGTGATGGTGCATGTTTTGCTTTGCTTGTATGTGTAACATTTGCTTTACCTCATAAAGTGTCATTGTCTCAACCCACGAGTTTTCTCATTTTCACTCCTCTGATTCTCTCGTCCATCCCACCAGGGGACAGTGAGTGACTGGCTGTGTGGGGCTTAGTTTTCCGCTGGGATTAAGCCAAAACAGTCCTTTTTGGCACCCAAACTATCCCAACCAAAACCAGCACAGCCCATGAGCAGCTTTTCCTGTGGAAGGAGTGGCAAAATCTGCTTGGAGCCAACCTGCTTTGCTGGGTTCCCTTGTGGGTGCTTCTCTCTTGAACTTTTTTCCTCCCCCCACAAACTGCAGTTACAGGTTGTCCCACATGAAGAACAGCTCTGGGTCAGAGTCAAGCCTGCTGTAGTGTTGTTCACTTGATGTCAACAGTGTGTGGCAGATCCTTAAATCCAATCTGTGTTTCAGATGTTGCTTAGTACACTTCAGATACACTAAATCCTATTGTCCATACCTATTTATGAGTTTGGTGCTGTGAAATGTCCTGCTCTTTCTGGCTATTGAGCATACTTGGATGCTTTGTCCTATGGGAAGGATAAGGTAATAGCAACCTTTTTTGGATAAAGTAAGAGCAGTTTTTTGCTCCTTAGAGATCTGCCATCATTTTCCCTTCTCCCCTGTAGAGGAAAGGTACGTTACAGTCTCCTACAGAGGGGAGAGAATGTGCTGTTGATTGTCTAGATTGCTTGCCTAAGTTTTATGCTGCTGCTACTATTTAGAAAACCCCTTCTGGCTTTCTGTTAACCTCCCTCATGGAACTTATGCATATTTCTGTTTAGCAAATGTCCTGGTTGTGCGTTTTTTCTGCCATTGCCAAATTACAGTTTTTAGAACAGTTTCCCACACACGTACAGTAGCTGAGTAAACGTGAATAGCTGTGTTAGGAATAAATAGGGTCTGTAAGATGCAAAGTTGTAAATAAATGTCTTTCCGTTTTTACCCTTCTTCCTTTACTCTCTGACCTGTAAATTCTGATTTGTCATGTACTTGAGAAACAAAACACCACTGAGGTATTGAAATCATAATGGTAGATAAAGCATAGTAACAAAGAAAACGTGCAGTTTTCCAGCTATGTTTTGCTAATACAGACTGCTTTATTTGTCAGAGTCTTATGTATTTGACTACAAGACACTAATTTTTTGTGCGTTGCAATGTAGTGAAAGATTTAATTAGCTCTCATAATTCTTACTAGTTTTAGAGCATTCCGATCTCACCTCTTATTATCAGAAAGAAAGGACACGGATGTTACTCAGGGGCTGTAGGAAATTCCTCTTTTCCTGACTACACTTTCAGCTGGTTCAATAATCTACCCAGAATTTCCTAACGCCTGGTAATCTGTGTTCAGGGATTTCTGGGTAGGAACTGTAAAGTGTCTCAGTGAACTCGTGGTGGCAATGCTGGATGTGCCAGCTCTGTAGCAGGGCCATGGGTTTTGATCAAAAAGAGTTTACAAATTTTATACATTTGATTAAAAAAAAAAAAGTTTACAGATGCAGATATTTCATGGGCTAAACCATGACACCCTCTTAAAAACTTGCAAATACATAAAATAAGAAATTCAAGTAGAAGTAGATCTGCTTAATGCATGAGTGTGGCCAGAGTTAGCCATGGTGACATGAGTGCCAACTGATCAAAGGAAGGAGCTTGATGATATTTAGTAGGGCAGGAGTGTAGACATACTGACTCATAAAAATACTGTAGAGTTTATTATTTTGAGTGTTGCTAAGCATTAAGTTTTAGAGAATGTATGTGTGACTAACATTTGATTTGGGGAAGATTTGCTAAGTCAACCAGAAAGTAAAGCAAATTTATAATCACACGTGTCCTTAAACAAAGCTTCAAGTGATGACAAAAATAGGATGGATGTTATTGTAAGGAGAGTTGGTAACAGTTTGTCTTTGTAGATACATAGTTTCCATAAAAGCTGGTGTAATGGTGGCATAGGAAAACGATGCATCCTGTGAGCTGGGCTTGTTGAGGCTTCTCTTGGAGGGTGTTCGTTTGGTCCCATTGGAGCATCTTTGCTATGCTCTGGAGACCCAGCTGTCAGCATCTTTGCTCTCTGCAAAGTGAAGAAATAATACTGGCAGAGAAGAAAACCTTAACTGGTAGTGTCTTAAAAACCAAGAGATTTCCATTTTCCATCCTTTATTTCCCCGAGGACTGTCATGGTTGGCCAGGCTTGCTTCAGGACCTGCCACTGAAGAAGGGAAGTTTTAGACAAGCTTGCTTGCAGGAAGGAAGGAAGGACGGATGAGTGCTCCTCGAGGAACGCTCCAGACTTGCAGCTGGGCTTCACAGCTACCTCTCACAGCAGCAATGCACAGTGGCTGACTTCCAAGTCAGCTGTGCTTTCTTGGTGGTTTTTTTTTGTTTTGTTTTGGTTGTTTTTTGTTTTTTTTTTTTTTTTTTTTTTGGACTAAGAGCTTCAGGTATCAAGGAAAAGCTACATGACTGAAGAGAAAAGTAAAAGCGCTTGCATTTCCCACACTTCTGTATCTGGTTTCCTTGCCAGTGGCTGTCGCGTGAGATGTTGATTCTGCTACACCCAGTCCTGCACAGTTGTGCTGGTGCTGGATGTACTCCAGCTTGTTGAAGGAAATATTATTCTTTTTATCCCTTCCCTGAGGGCAAAAGTCCTTCCGTGGTCCATTTAATTACTGCAGGTTATTGTGATTGAAATTTCCACTATAACAACATGTGCCAGGAATTGCGGTGTGGTGGTTTGTTCTGAAGCCTGACCCTGTGCATACTGATTTTGCTGGTGTGTTTGGGTTGGTCAGGAAGCGATTCCTTCCCCCATTTTCCCCCCTCCACTTTTACCACCATAATTCTGTCAACAGAAGCCCAGGTGTACCTACACTTATTCCAAGCACGAGTCCTCTTGGTGCTGTTGCTAATCCTCCTGCAGAGTCTTTTGCCAAAGTAAGCTGTGTCTTGGCTAGGCAATGGCTTTTACTAGTATGGCAAAAGAAAGACACCAGATCCTTTCCAAGACCCTGATGAAGGCACCCAACACTTTCCTGGTGTGCTGAGAAGATTGTAGAGTGTGCTCCAGCCTAGGTTGTGTTTGTTGGCTGGAGCTATAATGTGAACAGACCTTCTGCACTGCAGCTGGGCAAGGTGTCACAAAGGAGCTGTAGCATCCCCACAGCTGATTTAGAGAAGACTGTGGAAGCTGCACCACAGCTTCTGAATGTTCAGTTTGGATTTCCCTCACCCTGAGCAGGGTGGGAATGGAGGCTGTATGCAAGAGAGGTTTGTCCCAGAGAGGAGAGGTGCGCTGACTGCGGTGTTGGCAGGGTATGTGAGCCTCTGCTGAGCTTGTATTGTCGTGGGCTCGCTGTTATCGGTTCCTGAGCTAGCTAGTCACGTCTAGACGGTGGTGTAACAATATACCATAAATCATGCTTGGGATCTTTCCAGCCTTGCACAGGAAGCCTGGTGCTCTGCGCAGAGCAAACGTCCAGAGGCGTAATCACAACAAGGCTGTTCCCATGTGCTGTGGTGGGCAGCGCGTTCAGCACCTACAGAACCCCAGCAGGTTATTGCTTGGAAGGAAGTAGAATGATTTTTATTTTTGCATCAAGTAAATAACTTCCATCTGAATGCTGGGCACGCACTGGGGACTTCAGCACCTTCATCTTCTCCTGCAGCACTGGCATTTTTCAGTGCACTGTTACAGTGTGTCCATAATTTCCAGACAGAGGTCAGGTCTGCACTGGCATTACCATTCCTTGATCTTACTCTATCGTGCAATACAGATCACAAAGCACTTTTTCTCTCCTTAATCTAATGTCAAAGCCCAAGCTGCAAAGAGTGTTTCTGTCAGAAACAGAATTCAGTTTTTTAACTGAATAATTTGACTGTGTAAATTACAGCCTCTTTAGTGACAAATAAGAAACAATCTGAAGTTCTGTGAACTGTAATTTATTTTTTAAGCAGTTTAGTCTTGTTAGTTTGGTTTTAATTTAAAAACTTGTTTGATTTCAAATCTCATTATTGCAGGCCTTAGAAAATATCTTGTAGGTTGGAATAGAAGAAAACTTTTACCCTAGTTATTAGAAACTGGTTTGTTTTCTAGTTAATAAAAGAATCTGTGATTAGGATAATATTCTAAGTAATGCTATAATAAGTACAAAGCTCCAGTGCTTTTCATTTCTATTTGAGTTGAAAATGCAACTGTGTAGTCCACCTTTACACGAAAAATGACAAAACCGTGGATGTTTTGCTCTGATTCATCCTTCTTTCACACATGCCTAAAAGGTTTTGAAATCTGATAAGGGTTCCGGCCCTTTTTGTAGCAGTAAACAATTGCAAATAATAGAGCCATGTGTACGCGTGTTGACTTCTGGTTTACTCTCCTAAGCTCTCTTTGATCTCATCGTGGCTGCTGGCGAGAGCGGCGATCCGCACGTAGGAGAGCGCTGAGTGCCCGGGCATTCCGGCTCCGGTGGAGGCTCTGCAGGGACCTGACCGATCCGCACGTACGAGAGCGCTGAGTGCCCGGGCATTCCGGCTGCGGTGGAGGCTCTGCAGGGACCTGACCGATCCGCACGTAGGAGAGTGCTGAGTGCCCGGGCATTCCGGCTGCGGTGGAGGCTCTGCAGGGACCTGACCGATCCGCACGTACGAGAGCGCTGAGTGCCCGGGCATTCCGGCTCCGGTGGAGGCTCTGCAGGGACCTGACCGCTGCCCGGGCCCCCACGCCCGCACCGGCAGAGTTCTGGAGACCGGCACAGGAGAGGGCTGAAGGCCGTCCCAGCCATCTCTCTTCCAGCACAGTTCTTTCTTACCACTTGATGATGTCTTTGCCTCATCTGTTTTTCCGCTGGTCTCTTTGTCAAAATCTTAAAACTTTGAGGGTGACTTTCTTCCAAAACGTGTAAGGTTTTGGTATAGGACCCCGCTGTCCCTTTGATGGAAATCTTAGGTGGAATTTTCAGATTTTCTGTAATCCTGTTCTTGTAATCCTGTTTCCTGTAATCCTCTTCTGATCTCCAACCAAAATCTCCTCTCCCTACACATAATTCGTTTTCTTACTTCTCCATTCCACTGCTCCAGTCCTGCCATAGGATCCCCTCATTCCCCCTTCCTTTCTTGAATTCCCTGTGCTACACATAATGTTCCTGGGGAGATAACCTTTTAGGAAAGATGTGTCACCTTTACTCTCTTGTGTGGCAATTGCTGATTAAAACATCAAGCTCTAGAGACTTGATCATGCTCATATTTGTACATACACTTGCACAAGTGCAATTCTGTGTGTATTCCAATATTTTTTCAGTCTTTCTAGACATAAATTATAATTCACTTTCCAAGTAAAAACATGTACATTTTTATAATTTTTCCCCTCATCTCTACGCCAAGTGTATCTTGGCTCTACCCAGAGACCTGATTAAAAATATTAAAACACACTTACCAATGTGCAGTGGCTACATTTATAGCATCTGACTTGAATGTTTGTTTCATAGTCTGGGTTGTAACAATCTGATTCTCAGACTGCCATTGACGTCAGTTTAATAGGAAAATTCAAATAGAACCTGTATTAGATTTTCACTATTAAGTTAACAATAAAAACTTTCTACAGATGCCTTACGTAGACAAGGCTGTTAACAGAAATATTACATTAATGAAAATCAGGCCTCCAGAAACAGAGACTAACTTATTTTTTTTTTTTTAGACAAATAATTTTGTTTTCCATTTTCTAGTTCAGAAAAATATTTGTTTTTTAATAGCGCTAATGGCTTAGATGTTAAGTATTGGGAGGAGGCAGCTCTTGGCCATTTGTGGTCATGTTGCAAATCTCTTAGCTTTTTAGTTGCTGTAGAGCCCTTCCAGAAGTGTTCATTTGACTGATTTCATTGCTCTCAAACTCAGCTTTCCCTATTGGTTTCTGTGGCACACCGTATTTATCAGCTCTTCTCAACCTGCTCCAGTCAAGGTCCTCACAAAGGTATGGATATAAACAAGAAAACTCTGGAGGTAACAGGTTGGGTCAAGAGAAATATCTGTCAGGGTTTACACCACCTGTAGTGGTCAGTAGTCCCCGCCTTGAGGACTGTGCAGTGTACTGAAAGCAAATGGTGGAAAGAGGAAATAATGTTGTCCTTTTAGAGGTGGATAAACTCTGGCACAGACCACATAAGTGACTTGCCTGTACTTAAATCAGGAAATCCAGGCATGGACTTACCAAGGGAGTCAGAATGTTTTGCCTCCTCTGCAACAGCAGAAAGGGACTGATATTATCTCCAGAGATCACTTCCCTACAGCCTTCAGTAGAATTAACAAAGCCTTTGCATTCATGCTCCATTCCTTGGTGAGGAAGGAAAGGGGGGTTTCTTGAGCTGTGGTACTCAGCGGGGATGGTGGGGGTCCCTTTGTGAGTTTCAGTTACACAGGTACATCTGGCCTCTTGCCCTGGGGGACAGAACTGGTTGGCATCCCCAGAGTGGCTGTAGACCCGCTGAAGTGCCCAAGATATCCTGTTACAAGCTAAGAGTGTTGGGGAACACATTCAGTGCTCGGGGTGCAGCTGCTGTGAGAGCTGCAGGTCGAGCTCTGGGTGGTGAGAGCCTGAGACAAGAGACCAGGAGGCCGTGACCTGCCGACCCTTTGCACGACAAAGGCACAGAGACCTGTGGCACAGCCAGGTGACTGGACACTGAGAGACCCCAGACTATCCCACGCTTGGACTGTGAGGGGATAAAAGCACAGGAATTCCTTTGTTTGGGGTCCCTCCTTGGAGGCACCAGCTCGAGTTGTGTCTGTGTTACTGCACCATGAATAAATTGCTTTATGGAATGGGACATCTGAAACTCTGCTGTGGGAAACCTGGGATTGAGCTGGTGAGAAAACCTGGTTTGACCTTGTGAGTGTGGGGGGTGTTGCTGGGAAGGGGCCTCAATCCCAGCTCAGGTGGTGTGAGTGCAACTGCCAGAGTGTCTCCTGGATGGCTGGACAAGGAAGTTTCCCTAACAACAGAGTAGTGCCACACTGGCACCAGCTCTGTTTGCATGGTAGGCTTTGAATTTTCTCCATCCTATGACCACAACGTGGGCCCAGCCTAGCCTGCCTGGGAACCTGAGGATCTGTGTGCTCAAGTGTATTTCTTTTTTAGTTTCATTTTGTCTTTGCCAGCTGAAATAACAAGACTTTTAAGACACAGCTGCATTGTGCTACTGTGGTTTAGGGATTTATATATTACTTTAGCAGTGTTAGGCAGGTATACTACACAAATGGGCACAAAAAGTGGCATTAAGGGCTTTGTAATGAACTTTCATCACGTGACAAGAGCAAATGAAGGGGTGCTTTCTACTTGCCTTCCCTCCACCCCCTCTTGAGAACCTGAGATTTCATGAGGTGTGTTTTGGATGGATGTAGACTTGCTTAAACACAGTTATTTTACTTGTCTGCCGCTGAGATGACAATGTTCCATTGAAATGTTTGACAGCCTGAAGTAACTGACAATTATTTCACATGTGCAGTGTTTATCTCCGTGGTGTGCAGTGTGACAGCTCAGGAGTGACACCGACATTCAGTGGGAATCTCACTGTTCCTCCCGTCAGCTGTCCTGGTAGCCTGCAACGTTTTAAAAACACTCGGTGGTTTTTACATGTGAACAGAGGCTCTCTGTTCAAAGCCACGCTAGGTAACTTTGTGTTTCCTTAGCCTTTTTCATCCCCTGGCAGGATAGTATGCAGAAGTGCATCAAGAAGTGGGGGCCAGGGGTTTAGATATTAGTAAAAATTGAAACTACTGTTCTTAATTTTGACCACACCAGTTTACAGGAGGTCTTGTGAAAGGTCATACATATTTCTTTGAATAGTTGAAAGGACCAACAGCATCTGTTAATGGGACTTGGGGTAAATACAGCATAGGGCTTTGGACACAGTCCTGCCAAGTAGCTGAGTACTGTCTTCTTGTTTGTATTTTGTTTGCAGATTCCCATGAAGAGAATTCCATAGCCATGAAGATCAGTGTCCTAACCTAAAACACCTTGGAGTTTGAAGTGGTTTTAAAGCTCTAAAAATGTATAATCATCTATGCTTAACCTTCTGATGATTTCTTTATGCAGTCACCTAGTCAAACCCTAATTTGTGCTCTGTTTGACTAGGGATGAGTTGTTATCTCAGGCAGGTGATGCATGTGTTGCAAAGGCCTTTCCAATATAAACGGGCTACACAATTACTGGAATGCTTACTAGGAAGGTGATTAATAGTGCATTTGCTGTGAAAGACACAAATATCAAAAGACAGATAGTCAGTTTGATGGCAGGTGGGAAAAATTGCTTTTTGTCTGTTATATTATGCTTTGGGAAAAAAAAACTCAACAAAAAACAACCCAAAACCTTTTCTTCTATTTACTGCTTACAGTGAAATGTAGACTGATCTGTTTCCAAGTCAGTTTGGCTTTCTGATTTTCATGGTTAAGCACAGTGCTTTTCATTATAAAGTCAGAGGCAAGCTGTAATAAGTTCAGGATCTCTGTTTCCTTCTACAAAGTTAATTCTTTGAATTTTTGGCAGATCGACTGTTCATTTGTCAGTGTCACCTTAATCTACAAAACAGATAGTGAGCAGCTCCTTCATCTACTTTTTCCTGTCTTTGTTTAAAGAAATAGACAAAATAAAATACAATTTGCTGAGATCTTTTCTGAGTTCACACATTTTGTCCATATTACAAAGGTTGTTTTCTTTGTCTGTCAGGTGGTGTTAAGTTTTTGCAGAGAAAGGAATTTGTGAAGGCATTGCCATGATGAGAATTTCCTCTATACTGACATTTAGGTAAAGGGCAAAATGCAGGGTCTTTCATTAGTAAGCCACATGCCTATTTTGAATGTGGCTGTGGATTTAGCTTACTGTGCTTGGCATAGCAGGACTCTTCTAGGTCTGAATTATTCCAACCTTAAAAAAAAATAAATCCTAAGAAATGTTGCTGCTATTTGGACTGAAAATTCCCTTCTTTCCTATTAGCAGCTGAGATTTATTTTGCTGCTTAACTAGCTGGATCTTTTGTTTGTGAGAATTGGCATCCTGCAGTGGCATGGTGTGTGTCCTGTAGTGAATGTGAACCTACATTGTAATGTCAGGGCAGACGGCAGCAGGATTTATTATCGAACTGGGCAACTGCTGAGCTTTGTGAAGCACAGGCAGCCCACAGAGGTTCAGGGATGGGTGACCGTGGGTTTCCCTCTCCTCCTGCAGAAGTGAAATTTGGGGCAGAGCCAGGCTGGGAGGGCTGTGTCCTGGCTGGGTGCTGCTCGGGGCCATGCAGGGGGTCTTGTGTGGTCCAACGTGTGCGTGGCTTCCTGGCTCTGTCTGGACCTGGTCACGGACCCACGTGTGTGGTTCTGGTGAAGCCCAACTTATACCATAGGTGTTTTATCAGTAAATGATTTTAATAGTAGCATTTTTCTTTTGTGGTGTGGGGAGTGATGCAGTTGCGTGTTTTCAGTATTATCTGCAGCATGCATATTGTCAGCATTGTGTTTTTCTTCTTTTCCTAATCCAACTGGCTGACTACAGTGCTGCTTCAGTTCAGTGCAAAAATCTGAGCTGTGGGTGATACAGCTTGACAGTTCAGGCTCCCCAGCTGCTGATTGCTGGTGATACATGAGACACCTCAAAGCAGTGGGTGAAGGCTTTGCCGACAGCGTGGCTCTGCGCTGGCCAGGCTGCAGCAGCAGTGACCTGGGCCTCTGCAGAAGTGGATTTCCCTTTGCTCTCAGCAGCTACTGTGGAGCCACAGACAGTGCTGGAACCTGTTTTGTCTGCTCAGGAAACAGGAGTGAGGCCAAGCATGTTGTCAAAAACAACTAGGTGTGAGTGATGCTACGTGAAAACTTTTGAAGAACAAAATGTGTAGCACTCAGACTATTTGAGGTAAGCAGAACCTCTGCTACCCTGGGTGATCACAGTAAAACAACACATAACATCACAGAGATCATTCTGCTTTATTCCATGTTTTTCAGGATGGTAGCATGCTTGCAGTAATTCCTAGGTGGTCTCTGTATGTGTGTGGTGATGTCAGCAGCTTGGGGAATTAGCTTTGCTGAAGTTTACATCTGCTGACTCATCTGTTTAAAGAAGTTGATTCTTAATTTTCAGTGGGTAAGAATTTTTCTCCCCTCATTCAACATTTGAGGAGAAAGAGATGGTTATGAGGTTTAGCAGGGGCTACCACAGTACAGGGTTTCCTTGCAGTCATTTAACTTACTGCATATTTTAGTGGCTGCAATATACAGAAAGCCTCAGTTTCATGGTTCTTCTTGGACCTTGTCCAGCTTCTGCTGTGAAAGTACAATTCAGCAGAAAAGCCTTTTAGAATATTTATTTATTTTTAGTATCCAAGAGTTCTGCATGTGGTATCCTGCATCCTCACGAGAAGAGTTGTAGCAGTGGTGCTTTGGCACTAACGAATGCCTTGATATCTCTGTTTGGGTTTTTTTCCAGTGTTTTTTTTCATTGGGTAACAGAAAGTGAAACCCCCCTCTGTTTTCCTGCCCTTAAAATCCAGTTTTGCTGCTCTTGTCTCCCTCCTCTCAACACTCCTTTGGGAACAAGAAGGAATGGTGTCTCTGGCAAAGAAACAGGTAGGGTTTGGTTGGTAAGTGGAACTGATTTAATTAAACCTCCCTTTCAGCCTCATAATGGAGTCATTCAAGAAGGCAGAGGAGTTGGAATGTGGCTTCTGTGTCTTTTTTTCCTCTCCTTTCTCTTTCCTTTTTCTATCCACACAGTCAATGGGAGTAAAACAGCTTTCTAAACAGAATGCTTTTTTATTTTATCCTAATGGTTCAAAAAATAGGCTATGTTAAAGTTTAAATCTAATTTTTAGGAGCTCATCTTCACATTCCTGAAAATATTAGAACAACTTTAATGCATGCATAGCATTTGCTCTAGATGCATGCCAGTGTGACAGCAAGGACTGCAGATCGATCCAACACCACCTGAAGACTCACAAGCATTGAGCAATACAAATTTAATGGCACAGAAGTCCATTTCCCATCCTAATTAGCTCATGTCTTGTATTATTAGTTGTGATCTGTCAGTGGTTTTGTTATCTTGACAATTGATGTCAATACTAGCACTGCTCAGAAAAATTGGACTTGGAATTTTTTTGAAACGTTTTCTTGTTTTTGGAGTCAGAGTATTTTGCAAGACTCATCAGTTTGCATATTTTTTTTGGGGGGGAAATGGAATAGAGTTCTGAAGAAATTCAGAGAGAAAGTGTGTGCATGGGAGTGTGCAGATGTGTGGCAGGCAGTTAGGGGACTGGCTTCAGATGTGGAAGACTTGGTTCAGCTTCCTGGTATGCATGGTACAGACCAATGTAGGATGGAAAACTACTCTCTGACCTTTGAATTGGGTGGAGTAAAAACTCAATCAGTGGTTTCTTTCTGCTAGAAGATTGCTCTGACTAATGGTTTGCTTTCTTGAACTGGAAAGCAGGGATTTTTGATTTTCAGAATGAAGTTGTCACACCGGGATCATCTGTAAACATTAGGCAGAAATACTGGTCTTCCAACAGATGGGGTAACTCGTGTGAATAAATCTGCAGGAACTAACACATGAGTAAGACAGTTGTTAATGGTACTTATATAGTGCCATAGAATATATGTCACCCTGTGACATGGGTAAATCTGAGCTGGCTGTCTTTCCATAAGCAGTAAGACCTTTCTCTGACTAAGCAAAACGAACCCTGGTTCACTCTTCAGCTCTATTGTTTTAGATATTTGACTTAGCTCTGTACTGCAATACATCAAGTTGAGAAGATGTATTCATGGGTCTTAAAGGATTGTGCCTTTAGCTACCTGTTTGTCTATGTCCATCTTCAGAGGGGGAAATGAATGTAAGTATCTCGTGCTGTTGTGCTTGCTGGAAAATATGACTTCCCACTTAGTTTGCTGCTGTTGTGGTTGTTTATTGTTGCCCTGAGAAAACAGAGCTGCACTGCCTATGGACTGCTCTGAGTTCCATGGAAAATTGTGCTCTCTGACTTAATGTAGTTTAAACTGAACAACCTTATGCATGTGTTTTGGCTCTGCTCCATCAATATGCTGTACCTCATCCATTTCCTACATACTTGCTTTGTTTGACATCTTTTTACACCAGAATAATTGTTATTTAACTTCTTGTCTTCACATCTCCGTGCAGGAATGGGTACAGATTACACATACAGAGAGTCAATGCACGCGCTGAACATGGATGAGAAGTCCAGAGCAAAGTGGAACAGCTTGTTCTCTATTTTAGAATTGAGTAAGGGCAATGATTTACTCAGTGTCTGCAGTTTGTAATGCTCTGTTCTGTAATCCACATAACTGCTCCAAAGAAGTAAAATTGGTTGTGCATAGGTAGATGTCTGACACAGTTAGCTGAATGTTGACATTATAAGAATCCTGACTCCAGCCTAATCACCTCTGTGCAAATCCTCTGACAGCATCAGGTTGGTTGTTTGCTTAGAATTGTTGTAGATGGATGATTTTCTAAATATTTTTTTCCTCGGCACTAACAAATCAATGCATATTCCCTCTGTGTGCACGTTCCCATACTGTACAATACAGTGCTTTTCTTTCCTTGGGGAAATGGCCCTAACTGTGTAACTAGAGACTTGCTAAATGCTGTAGAACAGCTGTGCTCAACACGGCAAGGACTTTGTTTGCTTACACATTATTTATTCATGTATTCTTTTTCTTTTTCCAGCCCCCCCAAGTAATGGTGCCTTCTTTTTTTTTCCTTTTTCTTTTTTTCCCTGAAACTCCTTTGATGGAGAATTTAGCCTTCTCAATGCAACACCACATTCAGGGGTTTCATGACTCATTTGTAGTTGGAATACCTACTGGGGCAGTACAAGAAGCTTGGATGCAATGAAATGAATCACCATGACAAGCTCTACGTAGGAGCTGTTTGGTAAATGTTCTGATACAAGAGAATGCCAAATGAAACAATTCCTTCCTTTCTTCCTTTGGCATGAGAAGGTACTGCCCTGAAGATGAAAGCAATTGTTTGTTAATTTCTTAGACATGTTAAAAAAAGTAATGAAAAAATTGAAGATGCTTTAAGAGTAGGTGCTGCTTGCATTATCCTGTGGTGTTGCAATCTATGTACAAAAGACTGGACTTGATCATTGGCTTTAGCATTCAGGCTGAGGTCTACATTGACAATAAATTTTTTGAGGGAGTCACTAAGTGTTCCTGTGGGTGAAATGGATAAGATATTTTTTAATAACCTCTCATTAGTGGGTTCATACTGTTGAGAGTCAGGGCTCCATCCCATTCTGCATGGCTTTTCCAGCTGTGGTCAGGAGCATTTGATGCCACAGTGAAGGGAGAAGAAACCAAGCAGCACATTTGAAAATGGATGGAACTTTTTCTGAAGCAGTTCTGTGGGCTGACTAGATCCTCTTTAGCCAGCCAGGCTTCCAGGGATTGCATCATCACGGTGAGATGGCAGCACAGCCTTCTACTCTCTTTAATTGTTAACCCATTTAGATAGCACAGTGGTCTGAGTGAATTTTGGTAAATGTTTCCATTACTGTTAGAGAGCTGCAGTATGCTTTGCTCAGCCATCATCATTAGAAGGTATTTTTTAATTAACTGCATTTAATCTGTGTTTCAGTAATGGGAGTTTAACTGGAGAATTAATTTGGCCAAGCTGTGTTTATGCACAGCTTAATATAATAATCCATACACACATACACGTGTGCTCCCTTGCTTGCACTTAGTTCTGTCTCTCTGTCTCTCATCTTTAGATCCTGTGTTGCTTACTGGGCTTCAGTTCTGTAACTTGACACTGCTAAGGCTGGAAAATGTTTTGAAAAAAATATTTTCTTTTCCTCAATGAAAACGTAAAAACATTAGAGCTGGACAAAGTGTATCTTAACTTCTTTCATAACAAGTAGGAAGAAACTGAGTTCTGATGACTAATTTACTCTTCTGGTGGAGGGGATACAGCTGGCTGACTTGCTGGCTTGTTGCAAGGTGCAGTGCTGGTGTGGTCATCCAGTGCTACCACGTAGAACACATTGCATCAGGAAGCTACTATCCTAGTTCTAAAGGCCAGTTACAAAATCAAATGAACCCCATGAAGCAGCTGATGAGCGTTAAAGCATAGTCAGAAAATAATTTGAAATTGCCATTAAAAAGCAGTGAAGCAATTTTTTAGGCATTATGTTGGGGTTTTTTATAATTGAATTCAATGGTTGTTGGTATTGCAGATAAAGCTTTCCAGCGAATTCCCACAGAGGTGCCTATGGAGACTCAAGTAGCCTAATTCTCTTCTTGTCCAGGCTTTCATTTATTGTTGGCATTGATTAGGCAACAGGTACAAATTTGATGATGGACTGTGACCTGGTTCCTTTGTTCTGAGGCTACATAAATGTTTTGTTACCTTTTCTATATTTTATCTAAGAAGTCTTGTAGCAGATCCGTGTCTCTCCCCCTCAGCTCCTGCATCGTGGTCTAAATTAACCCATGAAATAGTTTTACATCTTCTTACACGCATGGAAGAGAAATTACTTTGGACTCATCAAATGAATGACCACCTTCAGTAAAGCTACAGAAAGAACAGGCCCTATAATGTCTCACTGTAATGAGAAATAATTTGATTCTGAAAAAAAAAGTTGTCATTGTAGAGAAAGTATTGCTGAATAAAAACCCTTAAGGAGTTAGCAGTTAGAAAACTAGTTGAAAAGGATCATGAACTTTTTTTTTAAAATATGGAAAGTATTTTTTTCTCCTCTTCTGAGCCTTTTAAAGAACCTGCAAGTCATGTTTTCAAGCTTTTTATTTCTCCACAAGCATGAGAACTTGAGATATCTTTTAAAATAAACAAAACAAAAATCCTGCAACTGAGATATTTGGATTCTCATGGAGTCTTACAGTTCCAGCAGCTGGAGCTTCGGGAAAAATGTGAAGCTTGTAATAATAGTCACCCCACCCAAATGGGTTAAAATCTGGACTTCCACAGGATGACACATTTCAATTAAATGCAAGATACAGTAATGGGAGCAAGGTCTTGAGCTGAGTTCCCATTACACATGCTTATTCAGATGGACAAAATTTCAATTAAGGGAGCTCAAAGGAAGTGGGCAGCATTAGGATGTGTGAAGTTTGGAGAAATTCTTTGGTTGTTATTGTTCCCTTCCTTTCTTCTTCTGTCTTTGCTTTTACATCTGTATTGCACTTCTGATTCATCCTCTTGCCTTTGCCTTTCCTTGCTTTTAGAAATAGAGAAGTGCATAGATTTCCTAGCCTCTAAACCTAAAGGATCTTTTCTTTCTATGCATGTTCTATCTTCTGCAAAACAAGCTTTTTCTTACGACCCTCAGGGAACCGAGGATGTTGTGTGGGACATGATGCCAGGTATGCCGAAGGGTTTGCGGTGCTCACGTGGTTGGGATGCAGATGGAAATGGGACAAGAGTTTCTTGTTGCAGGAGTTCAGGTTCTCTTGTTTGCCTTCTGAGGCAGATGTTTTGGATGGTTCTACTTGGGTTTTTGTTCTGTGTCAGGAGCAGCTGGGAAACTGGTTCCAAAATATCTTTTGATGAGCACACTTCTGCAGCTCAATTTCTCTTTAGTTCATAACTCACAGTTCCTCTCTCTCCCACCTGGTGCCCAGGACTGCCACAAGCCACTGCCATAAGGTGGCTCATCTCTCTTGAACACATTTTGGAATAGGTACAAGCACCTTAGGCACGACATGTTTTTCAGTGAGAAATAGTCTTTAGGCCTGTGATATCTTGGGCAACAATTTGGCTAATTGTAGAGAAGCAGAACAAAGCTGTTCCCAAGCAGAGTGTAGCATTTCTGGAATGAGTGACTGCTGTGCAGTCAAACTTTCACTTCTCCAGTCCTTAATGAGTGACAGGCAGAACAATCTTCTGTCACAGAGGCACAGATCAATGTCTAACAGTAACTCCTGAAGGCTGACTCAAGCACTTGGGTTGATGGAGATTGATCTGTGGCAGTGAATTGAACTGGATTTTCGTGATGGAGTTGGTACATTTAATATGCCCTGCCGCATATGTTGTTTGAACAGATACCAAAACTTTGTTGTCTCTTGTTTGCTCTTACTCAGGAGTTCAGTAAAGGACTTCCTTTGTGTCTTTAAAGTGAGTTGCTTTGTTTTCTAATATGTGGGCATTCCTCCTGAAAATCAGAAGCAGCAACGTGCTTGTAATGAATGCTCAGAATATCAAAAAATCAAGCCCAAGAAATTTTTTGTTTCCTGTCTGGATGCTGCTGTTGTGAGAAAACATGGTGATTTGCAGAGTGCTTCTGTTTAAGCCCTCACAGTACAGTAGTTTGGGAGTTTCTGTGGGGTTCTGTGTCTTTCATTTTTCTTTGCCCTTTACCTTTTTTCTGCTATATGTGAGAGATGCCTCCGAAGTCTTTCCATCCCCTTGAGGGGGACTACCTGCATAGTCAGTGGAAGATAATCTTGTGCATAAAGCTGCTTTTCCTTGCGCGAAAACAAAATTCTCTTGGTTTTGGTGTTTTGGTTTCTGTTTTTTTGGGGGTGTTTTATTTTTTTTTCCAGAAGTGTTGCCTCAGCATGGAAAAGGGAAAATGTTTAGTGTTTTGTAGTTCAGTTTTAAACCTCATAAAAGGGATGTCTCTGTCTGCTCGTGGCTTTTGTACTTTTCAATTAAGTGAACAAAAGAGAGCCTATCTGTTGTTACCCATAAATATTACATGGCTAAACTTGCTGTGGATTTCCTACAAATTGCAACACGCATCAGAGCTGCAGGTTAATCAAAGAGTAGGCACATCTTGTTAACCCTCTTTGATGCTCTGGGTTTGGGACAAAATGCTTAACACCAGCAGATAGCCCATAGTGGTGCTCAGAAATCTTAACCAGTGTGGACCAGTGGCCCAAGAGCAGCTGGGGGAAATGGCATCACAGCCAGGCCGGGATGAGTGCTGCAGGTACTTCATTGGCACCTGTGCTCCTGAGGATCGTGCCATGGGGTCCTTCATGAACACCTTAAAGAGGACTGAAAGCTGAGTAGCTGTTTAAGTAGGAGATGAGAGCGAGGGAGCAGCAAGGGGGGCTGACTTGGAGAGGTGAAGCATTTAAGCGTAATGTGCTTTTATTTAGTCTTGGTGGTGAAAGACAAAGGCCAGCCTGTGATTAAATTCTGGCAGGACAGGCCTACAGCTCCTTCCCCTAGCCGCTTTGAGGCTGGCCCTGTTGCTCTGCCTGTCTTCTGGCCTTTTCACTTCCCCTGTTTCGAAGTCCTGCCAGGAATAGCACATTTTATACAATGCCAAATGTATAAATTCCTCAGACCACTCGGTCTGGGAGGAATGTACTAATGGTGTGGCTGACTGAGTTTTAATCTGGGATGTTTTTAATTTTCAGACCGTGTTAATTTATTTTGATCTGAAAATTACAAGATTTGGTTCAGTTCTCCATTTTACAGCTTCTTTTAATACATCTTGTTTGCTTTTTTCTTTTTTTTTTTTTTTAAATTAGACCTTTCCCATCTGCAGTCACACCTCCTTTTTGATAAACGATAAAGAGGCTGTGTAATGCAACAGGCTGTGAATCCCCTTGAGATGGCAAGATCAATGCATATATTCTGGTTGATTTGTGTCACACATGGCTTTTATGCCTACAGCTGTTTACTAAACATCCAGCTGGAACTGGTCTACAGATTGTTAGCACCTATTCAGAAATGCTGTGTTCTGTGGGATCCAGTTTTGGGATTTTTACTGGTTTATGGCTTTCCTCACTGGAAAAAGAAGGTAGACTCCAAGCTGAGGGAGTGATAGAGCGCCCTGTGGTATTTTTGTTTTTCTTTGACATAAAGTCTGGTTTTAGAAATTTCCTTTTAGTATGTTCAAAGTTTTTTATTTTACACTAATGTCACAGACATCACCTGTTATCACTGCTGTATCCAATTTTAGTGTGAAGCTCCTGACTTCACTGACTGAAACTGGTGTCTTCAGTCCTAGCTGCTTGACCAGTCTTAAACTTAATGGGAGATAATAATTGTCTGAGTGCCGCTCCTGAGTTCCCAGTGAAGAATTTCCATTTCTGGACAAGCTTTTGACCATACTGAAGTTCTGCATCCTCCTCTTTTTTTAGCTTTTATCGGTGTTAACTCATTTCACACAAACACATTTGCTTTTTAATTATGGTTTCTTCCCAGTAGCTGTCTTTTCTTCCTGACTGCTGTAACAGGAAAGTATGACTGTGGCAAAACTTCTACTGCCATGCTATTAGCCGGTCTGTGATGCAACTGCACCAGCCAAGCACAAGCAGTCGATCAGACAGCACATTTATTTAAAGCCCTGCTTGCCTGGACCCACAGACTGCGTGGGCTGTGCCCTCCCAAGGGTGGGATGAACAGCCTTCCTGCTCCAGCAGCATGGTTGGGAACTGGAAGTTGCTCTCTGGACATCAGGGATGGCTGTAGCAATATGTGCAGCAACCAGTCCAGAAATATGGCCAGTTTATCATCTGCCTCAGAGGGTGATGCCAGCACAGCCAGTCAATACCTGGAATTAGGAGAGGCTTCCTAAAGTAGCTGTAAGTCAAGGAGCTCTGCAGAAGGGGTGTGGATAAATCCTTGGTTCCTGCATGTCAGCTGGATTTTTGTGCTGCCTTAGTTTTATCGCACAGGTGGGGTCTTCCCCTCCTCATACCCCCCCTGCTTTTTCAATAGACCCTTTTCCAATTCTTGATATAGTCTCACCTCTGTTTAATTTATTCCTTAGAAACAAGGAGATCTTTTGCTGTTTTTAGCCCTCACAGACTACTGACTAGGTGTTGATGCAGAGGCTGCCTGCTGGGTGCCAGTACAGGCTTCATATTGGCCGGTGAAGAGAGACAAGCTCTGCTTTGTTCGGTCCTTTTTCAAACCTTACCACCAATATGGTGGGCAGATGGCAGAAACATGAGCCCTGCGTCAATGAAACCACGGTGCTCGCTGTGAGAAGGGTTCAGGGATGGAGAGCCGATGGCCTGTGAGGAGGAATGGAGTGCTGAAGGGCAGCAGGAACCTGGTGTCCTGAATTGTACCACGAAGGATGGCGGGGGGGAAGTGTGTGTGTAAAGTTATAGCATTTTCTAAAGGCAGAACATTGTAACAGAATCTTTGACCAAAACCATCACAGATCTGTTGAATGTAATGAAAATCAAGGCTGCCACCATGCCTCCCATAACGCCAGGGGAGGATGAAATTTATATTATTTTCCTCTCTAATCACACATCCTGTTTCTGCAATGATGCTGTTGGAGAGGCCACTATAACAGGTGAGCAAAACAATGTTGCCTGTGCTTTTGTCCTGCAGAAATTGCCTGTTTACAATACATGGAAGATTTAGTACAGCACATTGTGACCTTGCATGTTAGGTGATTATGTAAATGCTCTGTGGCGCCTGTTAAATGCATTTCTGTGCTGTTTGAGTTCTGTGGATGGGCTGATTCCTTCTAGTCTGCATCAGATGACAATACAAAGGAAGAAACACACCACTGGCAGTAGGGCAGGACAGCCAGTACATTTGGAAAAGCTCTTCAGCTGGATGCTCATCTCAGTTACCGTTGTCCCTCTGCCAGGTTGTATCATTTGGGGAGTAAGGGAGGCTTTCATGTAATTTTTCTCTCTGGAGACATCTAAGATCACTTGTCCATGTGTATTGGTTTTGTATATAAATACATAAACACTGAAGCAGTGGTGGTAAGAATGAGTATGCAAGTTGCAGCCCATTTTTTTCACAGATTTCAGGCCAGGCCCTTCCCTCTGGAGGCTGGGAGCAAATGTGTCTCAAGAATTGGCTCAAGTAAAGTGAAGACTAAATTCCTTGAGCACTTGCTATAGCACTCTTGAAAATCAGCATCACTCAACTGATAATACAATGTTAAAGCAATACCAGCCTTAAAGTTTGAGTGCTAGGAAAAAAAGCCTGTCAGATTTTGTGTGGCAGAGCTGCCTTATGACCCCTTTTGGGACAGGCTGTTGCCCTTCTAAACTGAGAAATGGAAGTAAAGGAATTTCTTTATGCTGGGACCTTAAACTTCTGGTGCCCAAGTCACAGTAGGCCACCCTAGGGCAAATTCTTTGTCATCCAGAAGCAGGATCACTTGTTTGAAGCTGTACTGATACGTGCTGTACAAACAATTGCTTTGACTGTGAAATTTTTCTTCTGGCTCTTCCTTCTTTTTAGGCAGTTAGACACAAAAGCTGAAACTGGAACAAGGACACAGGTTTAACAAAGCCTAAGTTGACTGCTATCTCTGTTGTACCACCATCTTTATTATTTTTTTCTTCTTAGCTAAGTTAAATCAAGGTGAAATCAAACAGGAAAAGATGCTGTTGCAATTTATTATCTTCTTCAAGACAAGCATAAAATAGTCCTATCCCACTCTTCCCATGATCAGAAAAAAAGAAAACAGAATGAAAAGGGTTGGGTCAAGTTAGCAGAATTGTTTTACCTCTTCCATTGTGTGTGCTCCTCTGTATGGAACTTCATGCTGTATTACAGCAATTTACGCTGTGACAGAAAGTGTTCAGAAGCCCTGTTTTGAGTAAATGTTTAACTTTTGATAAATGCTGTATTGTTCTAGCCAAACAGCAGTACAAACATGTCACCATTTGGTGCCTTTCCAGCATGCACACCTTGTTCTTCTGTGATGCTTTTGTTAAACTTGAATGAAATCAAGGTACATTAGGTGCTCATCTGAAAGACAGACACAGAACTCAGCCAGCACTCTTCATGGTCAGGTTCATCCTTGGTGTAAGGTTTTCACTGCCTATGGAGGGATGAGCTTGTCTTGTTACATATTTTTTCTTGCTGGTTGTGTTTGAGAAGACGTCCATTTTTCTGGGACCATCCCTCTTGTCTGGAAATCTGTGATGGATAGAGATATACCATCTTATAGTTTTCTGTTCTGTCCAGATAAGATCAGAAGGTGGATTGTCTGTGTGATAGTACTCACTGAAATATTGCTTTGGTAATCAAAGGCTGAGATGGGCTATGTAGAATTACAAGCATTCCTGAAGGTGTGGGGAAAAGCTCTGATCAAGCAGATAAGCAGAACTGAGCTGCAGTTGAGATGAGAAAAGTAAGGATACTTCAGAGAGCATAAAATAGTGCTATTTCAGGAAAAGGGGAATGTTTGGTCTAGCCAGTGGTTGCCTCTAAAAATACTTCAAATATCATCTGAGTCAAAAACAGGACAGGCTATATGCATATTTACCAAAAGAAGAAAATTAACCACCAGGCATCTTGCCTTTTGGGACATTTCACTGTAGGTGAAAAACATTGTTATCCTCCATGTCTGTCAAAATTTCCCATGACAAACTTGATTAGAATAAGCAACTGTGAGCCCAAAAGTACATCTAGACCTGGCAGCAAATGTGTGAGAATAATTCTGGTACAGAGGTTTCTGCCATCTTCTTTCCCCCTCTGCTGTCGGGCTATTGCTTCCTATTTTCTGGAAAGAGATTGAGACACAAAGTGTGTCCATGAGCAGAAGTCACAGTAACTGCCTAGAGCAAACAGCTCAATCGTGAGGCACAAAAATAAGGACTCATAAAAACAGACAGCTCGATGCTTTAAGCCAAAGCTATTTGGTATGATTAAGCAGTGCCCTTGAATATGGATAAAACTGTATTCCTGACTGACCACCGTGTACTAATGGCAGATTTGAGCTCTCCCAAAAGGAGGGCTGGATGTGGTGAGAACGAGACAGTAAAGATGAGAACCTGCAGCGTATTCACCCACTACAAGCAAATAATGTGGGGAAAATAATTACAGAAATTCCAGCAAAAACGTATCTTAGTGACTTATGTATCGGTTCTTTGAACCAATGAAACAGTGATTCGAGGTAATTTTTTTTCTTTTAAAGTAGTAAGTGTGGTTTTTGTAAAATGACAAATTTCATCAGCATCGAGACATTTTTAAACAAAACTGAAAAGTTGTCTAGAAGAGTTTTACCTTTTGCTCAAGAAGTTGAAGCAAGCACAACTTTTTGCAGCTTGAATTTTCCTGGGAATTTGGTGGTGAATAATCCACATTAGTAATCCAAACCTTACACTTCTGCAGCAGTGTAAATACCACTCGAACAGGGCACTCTTTTAAGTTGGGACATTTTTATTTTAGGCTTTTTTTTCCCTCATGAAAGCAGGGCTGTGTAAGCGTCAGTAACATGCATATGATTACAGTGTAATGAAAAATCTCTCGTGCTCCTTTCAGTTCCTGAGTCAGCTGGTGGAGATTGGGTGGGGGAGTAGGTTTATCCAGCTGTTGCATCACCAGCACATGGTTACTGCAGGTGTAACTTCTGAGCACACAGTCTGAACTCGTTCTGCATCTGCATTTGTGTAGTGATTTGCTAAGGGCTTGAGGTACTGGAAGATTACTACCTAATGTAATAAATCATTACATTGTTTAGGATTCTAATCGATGGTCCTCTTTCTTAGTGTGTTGTGTGTTTTCTACACTTCATTTTTGCTTGTATAAAGAAAAATCAACACCCCCCCCATTAGCCTTCCTCCTTTTTCTCAAATATTAATATGTTAGTGCATTGCCCATTTCAGACTTGCTTTTTTTATTTTCTTTAAAAGCAAAAAGATCATCATCATTAGATGATGATAGTTCTCAATATAAAATCATCTTTATAATGTTTTACATAGTAAACAAACTACATCTTAAAATACTTTGTGGGACCTTCTGGTGACTTGGACACTATGCAAACATATTGACATCTTCTTGTAAACCTCAAAAACAGCCATTCAAATCCAGTGGGAATATATATCTTCAAGAAAATATTTCATTAGGAAAAAGGTATTATATGCTGAAGCTTATGGCAATAAACTTGTGAGTGTATTTTCAAGTCCAAATCAGTATTGGTCTGGCCACAGTCATTGCCTCCTTGTGCAGGGCTGGATCACAATGACAGCTTTCACTGTTTGGGAATTCCCAAGTCAAGCTCCTGTGTCCCATGCCTCTGTAATGAAAGCCAGTCTTTGTTTTATTGTGGGAACGCACCCATGGATGTGTAAAGAGGAGTATGTATCTGTGAAAGAGAATTATGGCTCAAATCTATGGGTAGATTGAGATTGAGATACATGGCCAAACCTCCTGGTCTTCCCCTCACTGCAAAAGCCAGATGACTCTTTGATCTTGTATTTATTAACATGAATGTGCTACCTGCACCTAAGCAACAGCCAAGGTACTCGACCCTTCCCAGTGCAGTGACCCACCTTAGCAAACAGAACAACTTGCCTGTGCCCATCCAGCCTCTCTGAGGAGAGGGCTGGGGAACAGAAACAAGTGGTGATGGATGTGCTGCCTTAACAGATTTTTGGGAAGCACTCAGGTGATGTACCTGGCACAGGGATTCTGTGTTTCTGCAACTTGCCTTTATTCTACTTAAAACTATTGATGTCTTTAATTTCGTACCATATTTCACCGAATATGGTGAACCATAGTTCACATCTGAAAGTTGTATAGTGTTCTAATGCACGGCCTGGAAAACGTGTTTTTGGGCAAGCAGGACTGGGCCTTTAATTCTTCTAGCTGAAAGAGCAACAGTGAAACTGCAGCTTCGCTTCACATACGTGGTTTCTGCAATTAAGGGCTGCAGCTGTTCTACTTTTTTTGTCTCTGTGACGCAAATCAAAGCGCGCAGCAATGGTATTGCCTGGGGGAAGAGAGAAAGCTACTTGCTCGCTTCCCCATGCTGATAACTAAGCAGTGATGACAAGAAACTGGGGCAAAGGAAAGTTCAAAAGCAGAATCTGAATATTATAAATGACTGGAGAAACACAGGTGCCTCCTCTTCAGCGCAAAAGGAAAATAGAACTGGGTGAGTGTCACAAGAAGTAATCAGCTACCCAAAGGAAAAGATGTAGGGCTGTAAATTTTGTGTTGCTCAAAGAAATTCTGACATGTGCAGTAGTTGGGGTCTGTATGCTATCAAATATACAGTCGGCCCCATTTTAAACATGATTAATTTTTACCTGGTGACTTCAACCATAAGAAGCTTGATTTTCTCACTTTCTAATGTGAATGCTCTTTTCATATGCATTTTGATATCAACCTGAATGGTGAGATCTTGTTCAGTATCCTTATGCTCTCCTTTCACAGGAGGAAATAGTAAGGAAACAGAGGTATTGAGAGCATCATTATTACTTGTCTGAGGCCATGCAGGAAGCAGAGGAGAGAGTCTGGATATCCTCATGTCTTGAATCACAACCTGCTTTCTCCACTAACTTCTAAATTAACTTGTGTGGCCATCCTGAATCTGTGGATTTGTTTCTTTATCTTGTCTGAACTGAACTTCATAGGTGTTTATTACAGATAAATTTCGTAGGTTTGGTGTGGAACTAAAATGAAACTAGAGCTTTGTTCAGGCAGCAAAGGTACCCAAACAGTGAATGCAAACTTCTGCCAGGTGGGACAGTGAAGTCCTTTCTGCTGGCTGTTGCTTCCTCTGTGCCATAACCCTGGTAACTGGCAATTTTGTCAGGAGGGCAGGAGTTGCAGGGTTAAGACATCCCAGGCTCTGCTCAGGATCTCCTCTCCTCTCGTGTTTCACATGAGCTCCATCCATCCCTACTGCACTGATAGTCCCCACTGCCTCTCATTTCTACTCCCGCACCCTGAGCAAGTGGGGACAGAAGTTTGGTGTTCTGTCCCTGGCCTTTGTATTCCTCCTGAATGATTCCACAACTACCATGTCTGTGCTCCCTCCTCATTTCTTTTATTTCTTTTACCTTCTGTGCTCTCAGCCCTAGTCCTCCTCCTCTATCATCCTCCTCCTCATAATGCCACTATCCATCCCTCTTTTGCCTTCCAGTGATTCTCCTATCTTTGATTATCTGTCCTTTTCTTTAAAGTTTTCCCACAATTTTCTTCCAGATAAAGCAAATGGTTGTACCTTTTTGTGCTTCCCATAAATGAATGTCCTAAGTGCTCAGAATGGAGAGGGAAGCAAACTCCGTTTTAATGTGTAGTCCAAGACATACCTTGCCCACCAAAATGTTGATCTTTCAGGGCACCTCATGAAGTTTAGTTCCATGATCTGGAACAAGTTGGGCATGGTTGAGATCTTCGCAAAAGTGCTACATATTTGATGGGTGTTTTTAACAGTAATTTTGAGGAACTTTACTTTCTTTATCTTACAAACGTGGCCATTTTGGGTGACCTTGTGAGAGGGACAGCAAATGACACATCTGCAGTACTGCAGCCCCCTCCAACCTCTCAAATTCGTGATCTTAAATAAAACTTACAAGAAAACAGATTTTATTTTCCACATGGGTAGAATAATGTGTTTCTCTGTCACCCTGCACAGCGAGCATTCGGCCACCCATATACATAATCTTAGGCCAAATAAAGAAGAATCAAATGTTGCAGATGCAACTTAAAATGTGCCGTATGGAAAGTGTTGGGCCACTTTGAAGTTGATGCTACTAGCCCTGCCAGTTGCTTTTGAGTCAAGTGCAGAATTGAGTCAAGGCTTTTTCTTCTGGTGGTACCTGCATCAGCAAACCTTACATGCTATAATAGAAAATAAATTCACGTTTATTGCAAGGCTGGGATTTAATTTTTTTTGTTGTTTGTTAGTGTTTTGTTGTTGTTGTTGTTGTTGTTTTTTTTTAACTCCAGCTTTATTTTTTTAAAAATAGATTTTAGGATTGAATAATTAACATCAAGCTAACTAGTTTATAGCACTTGACTTAAAATAAGGAAATAGTTTCAAAATATGTTTATATGTTTGCTACTAACAATTTTATTGGTAATAAAGAGACTTGTTGACTCCTTTGCTGGAAACCAGATTTATGTCTTGGTTTTCATGGCTGAAGGCTGGGAAAGTGCAAGTGCTTTATGATGGTACTTTCTGAGCAAGATCTTCAACAGTATTCAGGAGTTTTCCAGTCATCTGAATGTTATTGGGTAGCCCACAAATGGCCTACCCACACTTGTAGTTTCTTTCCTAAAGCATCATAAGATTTTACCTATGGGATCCCTTATCTGTAAATGCAATTTCCTCAGCCTGATACAAAAAGTGTCTCTGAATTCTGCAGTTCCTCATTTAGTTAGGTGTTCTCTTGACTTAATAAGTTGCTGTATGAGCATATTTTCAGAAGTCTTGTCTTTTAATGTAATTTTTATACTAATGTTTGGTTTAGGGTAATAAGATAACACTCTGTCCTATTTGATCCAGTTGTAACTATAATGGCAAGTGAATTTAGGACTGGAGTTCTGACTTTTTTTAGAACTCTGTCCCTTCATGAGGAGAAAGTGGAACTTCAAATTCTGGTATTTATTGATGATATTTTGTAATATTTGTTTCCCATCATTCTGCTGTCTTCAAATTAGTAAAGTAATGAATACTCATTAACTTTATTATGGCAAATCAATACCAAACCTTATAGTTCCCACTGTAAAATGCTTTAATATGAACTTCAAATGAACTATTAAAATTCATTAGTCATTCCCTAAAGCTGATTGATATGCTAGGGATTTTCATAGAAAAAAAATACCTAGATGGGATGCATGCAGGGCTAGCCTGATTTCAATAAATTTTAAAACTTTTTCCTGCTGTTTATAGTTATGATAATTGGGTGTTAAAGACTTTCTACCGAGGCTGATGATGACTCTCCTTCTTTATTACTTCCTGCTTCTAATCACCCTTGAACTGGATTCATCTCTACCACTGACATATTATTTAGCACAAGAAGTCCTTGAGACTATTTGTAGGATTTTCCAGGGCTTTGGTACCGACTCGTCAGCAGGCAAACTGTTTGTGGTTGTATTTTTTGCAGTTGGAGCTGTTAAATGTGACTGAATGTGGATTTCTGAAAGGACACATGTGCTTTCCATTTCTTCATGAAGATTAGGTTGTCACTGTGTCAGTCCCAGTCTCACTGTGTGCTGCCCGTGTGCAGCTTTAAACTTCATCCTGTGATCCCCTAGGGCTGTGTGAATGATGATCAGAATCTGCCACTTGTCTTGAGGGACATCTCCTTTGTTTTTAGAAACCATTGTAAGTTGGTAAGTAATTTATCTGGTTTTTTGAAGATAAAGGCCTTGCTTTCCAAGTAATTTGAAACGCTACCCCAGAGTGTTTTCCGATACATGAATAAGGTCTTGAACAAATCGAGGTTTGCCCACTAGTTGTAAAAATGTTTGATCTACCTCCAGATTATAATACTGTAATCTGGTCCCCTGAGTCACTTATTGTACAAGGTGAGGTCAGATTTGTAAAAGACACGTTTCCATGCTTGCAGCTCAGACTTGCTTTAAGTAAGTGTAAAAAGACATTTTAATTTTATTTTCTGAGACATTATGAGTTTTAAAGGTGTAACAAAATCTGTGTTAATTTTATGGGGTTTTAAATAAATTCCAGTGGTCTGCTGAAGAAAAGTTTCTTACCTTTTGCTTCTTCTTCCTCTGACACATTCCCCACTCTGTCTGAATGTGCCTCTAAATGGGAAGTACAGTAAAATTATTCATGTAATTTCCTAGGAAGGGGAAGAGTCCTCCTCTGGCTTTGAACATCACTGAAATCTGTATTCCTTAGACTGTTGAATGTAGGGGTGATTGCTGACAATGTTACCTTTGGCAGTGGGGTAGTGGTCAGGTGCTGCTTTGACATGGGAATTAAACAACTCTGTTGAACACTGCTAAGCAACATCAGCTGCTTGTAAGAAGCAGCTCTCCTCTAGGAGAGATGACAGCAGTTAAAAAGAAAAATGCTATAGAAGCTGTCATTGCAGCCTCCAGTTTTCTGGGAGGTATTTTCTTGCAGTCTTATTTCAGCTTTGCTGTTGGCCTACAAGGATACCTGGCTTCAAGCGTCCCAGTTCTCTGTGGCTGTGCTCCCGCGATCTCAAATTTGGGGAACAGCACTGACACCCAGATTTGATTTAATGGGATGCCACGAGAATCAGTGTGAGGTTTACACATTTGGCAACAAGGAGGAGTGTGTGGGAGAGTGGAGAAGACTGCCATGCAGATTCACCCCCTCAAAGAGAAATCTAGGAGAGAAGAGAGTTGTTAGGTTTTGTTCTTAGCGGTTGAAAAATGTTAGTGTTTCTGTTCACTTGTAGGTCGGGGTGCTAATGGGAGGAGAGTTAGCAGTGAAGTACTGGAAATAATCAAACCAATCTGCAAAGATATTTTATTTACCTGTTGGATACTTTTAGCTCAGCCTCATACACGGCAGCTGAGCAGAGTGTACATCTCACATGCTGTAAGTAATGTTAGTTCTGTTGATATGTTTTCATCACCAAGGGCGTGCCAGTGCTAATTGCAGTGGGACTTTGGGAGAGTCTTTACAACTTGCAGCAAAAGCAATTGGTCTTAGTTCTGGCTGTTATATCTTCTGTTTGGAAATTCAAGCAGTTGCATTAGCCAGCACAAATGAACACTTGTGTGCTTGCATCTTGCATGGTATTTTTCCAAATTCAGGCATTTCAATACTCAATTTCAGGTTCAGTCTAATGGAAGCAGGGAGAATTTGAATGCTAAAATGACCTGTTTCCTAGATCTAAATCTGTTTATGTATGTTTTCAAAATAACTTTGCTTTTTCTTTTCTCTGTTTTTATGTGAACTGCAGCTAAACTTGTTTTTTCCATTACTTTCAATGTTTGGTATTTAACTTTTCAGATTGTTTTGTTTGTTTATTTGCTTTTTCCTCTTGGATAAACTCATGGGCAAGACCTTAGGGTACCACTCCATTCTTTTTACCTGATGTAAAATGTTAAAATGCTGTCGCAGAAGTAAATAGCATTACTTTTGATTCCCATACTTGCTGTTTGACACTTAAAACTTAGGATTCTCAACCCTTCAGGCTCTCTAACAAAATGGCTTGGTTGTGGAATAATTTATGAATTTTTACCTGCCTATTGGAGACTGGGTTTTGGATAGTTGGAAGGAAACAGGCAGGAATTATAACTGCTGTAGTTTTTAAATTATTAATACACTATATCTTACATAAGCACTGAGCATGGGAGGAAAGATGTTTCAACTGAAATGTTTTGGGTTTTGCTCCTAGTGACAGCCCTTCATTGGCCTAAAGGGATTTAAAAAGTACTGTTATTCTATTCTATATTTGTATTAATGTTGTTTTCTTTTGTGCTTACAAACTAGTATTAAAAATACCCAACTGTATTCAGAAAGTAGCTCTTGGGAACCCTCCTTCAATTGCTTTGCACAGATTTGGTGCCTTTAGAAGGCCAAGGCCAACAGATTTAGAGATACAGGCACATCTTTTCTTGGTGTTGCAAGTGGTCACCTGCATGATGGTCCTTAGTCTGTCCCCTTGTTTAATTTCTGTTGAAATCCCTTTCAGTGGAAGAGATTTAGGAGAGCAAATGCAGAGGGCCTTCCAAAAGGGCTCCACATCACTAGAAAAAGAAAGAATATTTGTATCTTTTGGTGAGTTCACCTTCTACTTTTCTGCTTTCACCATCTAATGTATTCTTCCTCCATTATTTGATTTTTCTTTTCCACTCTGTTACTGTCAGTAACAAGGGAGATTGTTTTGGTTATGGGAGAATGCCAAATGCATCTTTTAAGTAGTTTTGCAGCTGGACATGTGCTGTTTTCCCATGTCAAATACACTACTTGTATTTGTACGTAGCTGAAAAGAAATTGTAAAGGTATAGTTTAGGATAAATAAGAAAGAAAAGCCATGCTAGGATCTTACAGCATGATTTTCGTGTTTCTTAGGTGCAACAACCAAATACCCATCCCTGATTGGAATGTCTCTGTTAAGCTCAAAACTAGAGAAGCACTAGGTGTGTTAAGCTCAAATCAAGAGGCAGTTAAAAGGGACAAAGGTGTGGAAAATGTGACGCAGTGCACTCCCCCCCACCTCCAAATGTGTTGATTTTAAATGCATTCATAAAGCTACACAGCTTGTTTGCAATTCCTCATAATTATCAAATGAGAACTGCAAAGGAGCAGACAACGGTAATCAGACAGTCGATTAGTTCCTCTGCTTGCATTTGCATCTATTTTCATTTACATTATTGCAAGGAGTTTGAGAGGATTTGCAAAGCATGAAAGCAACATGAGAGGTGAGAATTACATTTGGCTTTCCTTTTTCATGGCCTCCAATGAAGCTTTTTAATGTTTGCTCCCAGAGGTACATTTGAGCGTGGGGGGACAGAGAGGCAGAATTTCTTCTTTGCTGATTTCCACCTAACAAGAAAGCTCAGTGTGCAACAAAGTGCTCAGCATGGAAAAAGCTTTGGAGTGCACTGACAGTTTTATTGACTGTCCCTTTTGTAGTGACATGCCAGCCCTCTTTGAAATGATAGTTAACAGAAGTGAGTGAATACACATGGCTTTTGTAAGACAGTGATAAATTGGTGGCCAGTTGGACCACGATGGCTTCAGGAGTTACGTGTTTGCCATCAGTGCCCTGAAGCCATTTATGTTCTGTGTCAGTGGGGTGCATCTGAATACCATATGTCACAAAGACTAATGTCCTCCCTCTTCCTTCTAATGGGCACGGCAGACACCACGCACTTGGAAATTTCCGTGCCTGCCTCCGAGATAAACAGTAACAGGGTCAGCTAATTGTGTATGTTGTTAAACACCAGAGCTGTTCACTTGAAAGGTGGAGCCTGGCAATTAATGAGAGCCATTAAGGGAGTGAACAGAAAAAAACCCATAAAATAAAACACATTTTTTTCCTGACACGGGGCTTGGTTGTAGCAAATTAGATAGGTCCTTGTCCAGACCCGTTGCTGCTTCATTGTTAGGAGGGAAGTTAGGAAAAGGGGTTGATGTGTCCTAATTTTAAGAGTACTAGATGACACTTCAGACACTTGATTGCAGAGGCCAATGAAAAAATACCCTTGAGACAGGGAAATTTGCCTCTTAACTGGGACCGAGGAACCGATTTCCTAAAAATACATAATCAGCCAATGCAGTGTGCAAAATTCACTGTTGGCAGGAGGTCAGATTGCAATGTCTGTACTTTAAAGAGAAGGGGGCCTGGTGCAATATGTTAGTGAACAAGCGAAGTGTGTAGCAAGGCTTTGGGGCGAGCACGGTGCTGTCACATGCGCAGGGTGGAGTTGATTACAGGGGTGCGGTCCGGATTTAGTGAATTTTGGAATTAATTAATCTCTGAATTGACAATAAAGTTAAGTGCTGATGCCTGTGTTTCTACAGACTTTCCCTTGCTTCCAGTCTTATTTAGTGTAAGAGATTTAATGGAGTTTAAGGTAAATGGAGCTCTCCCATACTTCATTTTAGATGCTAGATGTTTTGGGAATGCCTGTGGCCAACGGTTGAATGACCAGCTCTGTAAATCACAAGGAAATGGCAGCAATGCAAAGGATAAAACCTTTTGATTATGGATGCATTTCATCTTTTTGGACCAGTCATGAAAAGAATATCCAGACAGTAACTGCTAAGATCATGGGTCTGTTCTTTAATGTTTTTAGAAGCACCAAAATTGCAGTGTAGCACAGTTCGTCCAGTGATGCTCATCCTTCCATTCATGTATTGCTAAATAAAAGGGGGTGGGTGTAGGTTTCTGGAGTAGAGAATGGCTGGTGTTTGTTCTTTAACCAGAGAAGCTAAAAACTGGGAAGGAAGGGCATTCGCTGTGTAAAGGGAAAGACCAGAAACCAGCTGGAAAAAGAAGTGATGGTTTCCAAACCAGGTCAGATGTAGAAAAGCTCATATTACACTTTCTTACATATCTGTTTGTCTGTGCTAAACCGTTCAGGACTTCTCGGGCATATTTGGCATGCGGGAGAGGGGTTCCCATGATCAGTACCTGCCTTTGCTTAATGCTTGAGCAAATAATAACAAAGAATTAGTAGGAATGGCCAAAAATGCCCATTTATTAGGGAAACTAGAATTTAAACCTTAATGACTCTGGAAGATTTGAACACTGTTATGAATGTATATCTTTTACAAAACTTTACAATTTTGGAACAGTGCTTTTGTTCTTAGGTAAACTTGCTGTTTAGTGAACTTAATCTTCAGTGTACCAGCAATATATTAGGATGTAGTAAAATCTGAATCTATTTCTTTGCTGTGATGAAATATGACCTTCAGATCTTCTCTTTGTTTTGTTCTTTAAGAGAAATGTTTTGTAGCTGATTCACTAGTATGCATTTGTGCTTTGTGTTTTTTCTGTTGCTTGCTTATTCCTCAAAGCATCCTCTAGCTTTAAAGGAACTTCTTCAGACCTCAACTGATGTAGATCTTCATGCTTCCATTACAGCTAATTAAAACAAAGGGAGAGGTTAAGTGTCCTAGTCAGGGTAATGCAGTGAATCAGTGCTGCAGTTTGGAATGGGAGAGAGGGCCACTTCCCATAAATTTGTTTTACCATTAGGCCGATGATGATGAGCTATGGAATGAGACACTACGATCAAAAGCGTGTCCCTGGTAGTTTTGTTTTGGTTTTGTTTAGCCTGTATTGCATTCCTGGTCTGTCACTTCTTAGTTCCTGGATCAGTTTTAGGGAGATGAAGACAAGTTATGCTGCTGCTCTGGACAGCAGAGGTGGGTAATGAGAGGCAAGAAGGTGGCAGAAGGCAAACCAGTCCTGGGTACTACTGTGGGGGCCCAAAAATGCTTCAGAGCATGAGGTGAAAGCCTTTCCTATGGTGGTGTGTGCTGGAAAGCTTTGTTGGTGGTTGTAGTTCCACAGAGCTGGAGTAAAGAATCTATGGCTGATGGGCAGGATTTGGTCCACAACTTACAGAGCCTGTGGCCACATTTCCCTGCTGCTGTTCGATTTTGTTGAGGGGTGTGTACATGAATGTGTGGCTCATCAAGCACGTTTGTAGGACCCAGGCAACCCTCAGCCTGTGACCTTCCCTGGGGAGATGTGAGAGGCAGAAGGGGTGTGATGTGCCAAAGCTAATTGCAGATCTGAAGAGTAAACCCCTCATCCTCCCTGGTTGCTGAGAAACCAAGTTTTTACATCTTGTAATAATTTGTGTGTTTATGCTGGAGCCCTGAAATAGGAGTCTGATACTGAAGGTGACATAAAGCACACTCCTTGTCTCTTCTAGGGAGTGTGACAGCTTACTCACAAACCTTTGGGCTTAAACAGGAAAAAAAATTAATGTAAAGATCCCTGAATTCTAGTCTTTCAATTCATCTCAACGTGTCATACCTGATGATGCTCTGATGATGCTTCAGGTTGAAAATATTGTCTGAAATAATACATTGCCCGATTTTAATTAGGTGGGGGTTTTTTTGNAGGGGGGGGGTTTTTTTGGTGTTTTTTTTTTTTTTTTTTTTTTTTTTTTTGAGGGAGAGTTAGTTTTGTTTCCTTGATTCAGTCTAATCCTTCTTCCTGCGATAAATGGCTTTCCATGTAATGGGTGCACTGATTACTCCAAGGCATACATCTGCTAAAGGATGCCTTTGAAAGTCAGGCTAATTTGTTGGATAAGTGGCAGATTTCTGATTGCAATCTCCTTAAGCAAGACAATAATCCTCTCTATTTTTTTTCCAAGGCTTGGGCTTGGCTTGTTTTTGGTTTGGGGTTTTTTTTTATCTCTCTCTTAATCATCCTACTCTTAATTTTTCCTGCTCTCTAGGTACACTTTAGTTTTTCTTTCTTCATAAACGGTTACCGGACATGATTACTGACAGTTTTGGTGTAGTACAGTTTGCATATGACATTGACACAACTGTGAACTCAGAAGCAACCCTACATGAAATTACAGGATTATGTAGTCTACTCTGGCTTCAAAACAGAAGTCGTCTATCCTGGATTGTAAAATCCAGGCATCAAAATGGCATCAAAACACAAGCCATCTATATTAGATTCTAAAATCCACATAAAAATGGCATTTTGGAAATAGCTGTCAGAGAAATTCTTAGCTGAAATATTCTATTATTGCTACAAAGGTTCATGTGGAGCCTCCTATCTCTCTGTTTATTCTGCCTGCATCTCTGCGTTGACTGTGCATAAGGGCAGAGAGACTCAGTATGACACAGACACAGTATGACATGATTGTATTCTCTAATAAGTGTCAAATGTTAAGCACTTCCCTTTTTTTTTTTTTTTAATAGCTCATAGGCTAAATCTGCGCTGCAAATTTTCAGAATTTAGGGTTGTGGATTTATTTTCTCCTTTATTAATTCTTACAATCCTCTGTGTATGTATATCTGTTAAGCTAAAAGGGCTCGTATTTAACATAGCCTGTTTCACTGCACAAACAGGTCATAAACTGCACGAGCAAAACCACTTTCTGGTGCCTGGGAGCTGCATTAGAAGCCTTGGCTTGTACACCTGGAATGTCAGATCCAGAAAAGTGCTTTCTTAGCACTTTTCAAGCCTTATTTTAAAAGTGGGTAGGTATGAGGAGTTCCACTTTGGGGATGCGCCAACTGAGAGGCGAGTTCACTTATACTTCAGTGCGTGTAAATGTTGCTCAAAATGGAAGTTGGGTCTTCTAGCCCTCTGTAATGCTGTGGCCACTCTATGCACAGCCTTCATATATAAATTAATGTGTATTTTTCAGATATGCATAAAATATGTGAAGTGCTTCCTCTGAAGATTTGCCTAACCAGCCAAAACCATTGCTTTTATGGGTATGGAGAAACAGGATTGGCAATAAAATGAACTGAAGATTGGGTGAAGTTTCCCATCTTTACTTTTGCAAATCAACAGTAGCCCTTGGGATATTCTTTTTGCCCTGATATAGAGTGTGCTCTGCCAGAGGTGCAGCAGAGTTTTCAGACACAACTGCTCCCTGGAGGAGAGGCCTGTGAGGATAGCTGTTCACTCTTACTGGTACTCTAGAATTAATGCTCAGATGGGATGTCTGGCAGAGGGAAATGACTGTATATGTGAAATATGGATGTGCAGTTGGGTTAAATTGATCTCTTTCATGCTTATTAGAAGAGCTATGGATGGAGAAAACCTTGAGAGATTTTCTTGTAAACTCTACTTTTTCTTTTCGATGTCTCGTGATCTATTTTTAAAACAGCTAATTAGAATATATACTTGATCAGGTATTTGTGTTTTCTCATTCCTAGCCATTTCATAAAGAACAAGTTGAAAGCCCTGTAGTGTTCTTTGTACTTTCTTATGAGTTTATTTTGAAGGTTTTTTCCATTGTACTTCTATTTTTTTTCCTTTTTTTCCACAATAAAGTTTGAATTTGGAAATGTGTGCGAATTTGAAGTAGCAGAGTTAGCGGTCATCTCATCTGGCTTTCTAAAATAGTGCAAGGCACTGAGTCACTTCTTGCCACTAATAAGTTGTGTCGTTTTGCCAGGATCAGAATGTTCCAGTCTCAAAGCAAATAGTTTTAAAAGTGAAAAACCAGTTGTTACCATGTATGTGTGTGTGTGTGTGTGTTTATATATGTGTGTCTGCTTATCCAAAAATGGTGATCTATCCTACTGTATATAGGACAGCGAATTAATAATCACCACTTCTTTCCACTTTACCACCACCTTCAGTTTCAGCACAGGAGGAGATTAAAAAATTCAGATCATACTGTTTTTAAAGGTGAGGTTTGTAATCATGAATGAGGAAAAATGTGGGGAGATTCCAATGCAGGGGGGAGGGGAAGGTAGAGAGAATGCTAAACTTGTTATATTGACTTCTTATTGTGGTTTTATTTTCAACATGTTTGATGTGTGATTTGTTATATCTTGTCTTGTCTTGACTACTGTCCTAAATGTGGATTCTGTTGCAACGCTCTGAGATAAATCCTGCAAAAAGCCAGGTGTGTTCCTGCTCCTGGTTTTGTGCAGATGTTTGATCTGCTGAGCATTTGATGTGTTGATTTGAAGACTTTATCAAACAGGAATGAAAATCAGCGTTTTTACGCCGATTATTTTATGTCTGTTTATCCTCATGCTTTGCCAGCAAACCTGGTCCTTTTTGCCACTGGGATTTCATCAGGCTAAGTCAATGTTAATGTTTTAATATCCTCACTGGTAGAAAATTCCCCTCAGATGGGAAAAACAAACTGCAGAGGAAAGCCAGTGGTGAGGTACTTGTGCAGGGCCCCATGACCAGAGAGGCTCAGGTGCTGGGAGAGGCCAGAAGAGGCTGGGCTAAGGCAGAGACAAGCCTTGGCAATTGCCCAGAGGTGGCTCTGGTTTATTCTCAATAATCATGCTAGACCTCTGGCAGGGCACTGTAAGTGCCACTATGCTGAATGTCCTCAGAAAGGAATCAGTCTGTGTGGCTTTGGGGGCCTGGATCTCATTCCACTGAAGCAGTCAGACCCCAGGACTTCTGTGGCTTTGTTGCCCATGTCTTTGGCAATGCTGGCATGAGTCTTCCTCTGCTTCTGCTTTTTGCCCCTGACTGAACAGACAAGATAAATGGTCTTTGTAGAGGAGAAAAAAATCAAACTGGGATGCTGAGATAATTAATTAAAAAAAGTGAAGGACTTTTTTTAAATTTGCTGTTTCAAATCACCTTAAGAACTCATAGGTTATGATTATTAATGAATTAGTTGGGACAGTCTCCAATATTCTCATTATGGTAGCACTGAGAGAGGTTGAATGTTGGAAAATCAATGGAGCAAAAGGTTCCAGAGGATACTGATGGTGGCTTTGGAGGACAGAAGCTGAGCAATAGGGCAACGGTTGACATTTGTGAGGTTATGAAAAGCCCTGTACTGCGGAGATCATTTTGGCCTTCATGCTGACAAGTTTTGTAGCAGCCATTGGTTATACCTTCTACTTGTGGAGGCTCTTTTAAAAAAACCCTAAACATAAAAAGGAATTATGTAGCAGGGTCATCGCAGGGCGTCTAGTGACCTGTTCCTTTAGGAAAATAGTCTAAAGGCTGGACTTCAAAGGAGGGTAAGATGGTAATCAGTACAGACCTTTAGTACGAAAAGGAAAAGAATCTTTTTTTCCCCCTGTAATAATTCCATAAGATAAAAATAGAGAGCAATGGGTTAAAAAAGTTATGATTAAGTTATGATAAGGACTATGTGACAAAGTTTCATGGCCACAGAGCATGTGACAGCAGGTGAGGAGTGATGCTTTTATTTCAACATCCTTGCTCTCTTTCCCTGGCCCTTATGGTGTTTGCCTGACACTCACAGAAGCCGTCTGCACAGAGCTCATAAGGAACAATCCCATTTTTTCCAGCCCAGCATGGACTACCAGCACCTATAATCTGTACATGGAAAAGTAATTTAATGGTACATTTCTTCACTGTGATGTCTTGAACAGCTGAGCTGCCTGGATCAGCAACAAATTGCCATGCTTTTGTGGATCAAGGTAAGAAGTCCAGAGGGAATGTGGCCTCTCTGAGGTGCAGCTATTTTGGGTCATTAGAGGTCATACATGCCTAATGTCTCCTAGCAGAGCATCATCCTACCATCACAGGAGCTAGAAATGTTTGATCTTCTCCAGCATGCCTCGTCTTTTGCAGTGATGCTCTATGTAAGGGTCTTATAAAACCCCTCAATGGTAACAAAGAGGAGAATAAGTCAGTCTGTCATAGGTGAAGCTGTGGAAGCCCCAGAGACTTGATAGGTAGATTCTCTTAGATACACAATGTATATTTTGTATGGTTGTTTGATCAGGCATGTTTTCCAGCTGCCTCAACTGGAAAAACTGGACAGCAAATTTCAAAACAAACACAAAAGAATTTTATAGCAAAGAAATATAGCTCCGCTCTTACAGCCAAATACGTCATAAATTATTGTGACAGCTGCCTGAATGAGCTATGTCTTTCCCAAGTTACAAAAATGGGGAACAAAACCTTTATGTTAGAGTGTATATACCTGTAAATATCAGTGTGTATATATTGTTTTTACTTGTCTGGTGAGTGAGTTTTAGGTTTGGTGTTTTGTTTTATTGTGGGTTTTTTTCTGGTACATTTCTCAATCTTTTCATAGCTTATTGTCACTGGAAACTTTAAAATGAAAGCAGATAATTCCCTATTGTTACCTTACAGTAGGCATCAAAACTGCTAAAGGAAAATAAAAAATACCCAGAATTTGGTGTTAGAACTGTGACAGCTCATCATACTTTAAGTGGTTCCACGCAGAAATAAAGAACTCAAACCATGCTTTGCATTATCTAGTTCAGTAGAAATGTGTCGAAGTTATCCTTAATTATTCAAATTATCTGAAAATGGATAAAAATTCTACATAAATTCTGTGCATCATGGTGTCTTGATAGGGAGTTTTGGTCATGCTCTTCTTTATATGGCCAAAGGCATTAATTATATGGGGAGGATCATGAAGTATTTCTTTTTAGCTGAGTTTCTTGTTCAAACAAGAAATTCCATTTTCTTTTCAAACACGCTGTTTGTATAAATAAGTGTTTTTCTGTGTCCTTTAAGACTTTGAGCCCGTTGGTTATTTGCAACCAGATTTCTCTGAGGATATAGAGCTGAAAGGAACTGATTTCCTACAAGCTATGTGAAAAGGTGGCTGGGTGAAGGAAACAGAAAGGACTCGATTCAGTTCCCTCCCTTTCACAACCAAAGGGAAAAACCTAAGATGACCTCATCCTGAATTTCACATGAGAACATCTGTGTGCAGCAGGGATGTACGTGTACCGTGGCCATGGAGTCGGCCTTGGGCTTTCCCGTTGGCACAGGACAGATACAAGAGGTTGCAGGCAAGTTTCCCTAGGGAAGCACTCTCTCTTAGAGTTGAAGGGAACTACTTGCCCAGGCTGAAATGTTATGATGAGAGACAGCAAACCAGGTCCTGGTTCTGAAGTAGAACAACACCCTAAAACGGTGAAGTTGTGCAGAGTCCCATGTGGCTGTTGCTGAGGCAGCAGGAAGGACTCGCAGTGTTATCATTGTAGTGGATGTACACACTTGTCCCAAAAATATTTTTTTCCAGAGACTATCCTTTCAGTGTCTTTGTGGCAAAGTGCAGGAAGCTATGTATTGTACAGCTGGTTTAAATTGAAACTTTTGAGGATAATGGGACAACTCTCCATCTCCTCCCATCCTCCTCCTTACGTTTTCATGCAAGAGCACATTTTCCATGACTCCGTTATTGTTTGAACATCAGGATATTGCATAAGCCTCTCTTGGGGAGAACAGAATATGCAGAAGCAGCGAATGACCTATGCCCACCCACAAGGGCTATTAAATGCAGCTTCACATATAGTGTCATAACGAAGAACATCAGAAAGAAAAAAACACGTGTGGGCATTTGAATGTTTTAATTAGTGGGGGAGGCAGATTCACATCCAGGTTCTCACGCTGCTTTTTGCTTTGACTATCTGCACAGCCTGGGTGTATCTCTTAATCTGTCTGTTGCTTTCTTGATTTGAAACAGAGCTCTCCTTCTTCCTCATGGTAAAGTGCAGTAGGTAGGGGAGGAGAGGATAAGGAAGAGAAATTCAGTGGTTTTCCTTTTTTTATTTTTTAATTCCTTTGCCTATAGAATCTTAGATGCAGAAGTCATTAAAGAAAAATATAAATAAACAGGCTAAGCTATTAGCTTTTGCAAATTACACCGTTTACTTTGGAGAAGTAGCTTTGGTGGCAATATCATATGACAGGCTTCATCCTAGACAAGATAAGATTAACTCCTGGTAAATTTATGTAACAACTGCTGAGGATGAGCATTCCCGGGTCACCCAGTGCTCCTGTCAAAATAATCTGGAGTTTCAAGCGTTGCACAAATTGAGAAAATGCAGTCCTGTGCTCTGTAATCTCCGGTTCAGTTTTGCAGTTGAAGTCAGTGGTCCAGCTCATTTCAATGTGAAGATGAGTACCTTAGGGTTTTTGAGAATCCAGGTTTCAATTTGTGAAGTATTTTACAGGCTGCTTGTGCTTGATTTCCCTTCGCTGCCTGGAAAGCCATCATCTCTGGGTTGAATAAAACAACTCTCAAAGAGCCTGTGTAGTAGTGCTGGAGGTGCACAGGACAGGGTGAGCAGGCTGTGGCCTCTGATTTTAGTATGGCTAGACTATTGGAGAAGGTAAAAATAATATGTTCTTTTCATGTTGACATACACGTGCATTGAATCCCCAAAAGTCAAAATGGGACCCTCTGCAACTTGCTCATAAATGCAGAATTAACCTCATGAATGTCTTACAGATCAGGAGTGCAAGGTGGAGCTGCCATTGTGACCTGTTGGAAGGGCAGTTGAAGTTTAGTTTGGTCTCTTCTGGCAGGAATCCAAATCCCACAGACAATGAGAGGTCTTTAAGTTTTCTCTCTTAACCCCTGTCTTCATCACTCTTCAGAGAAGTCTGTTGGCCCATGGAGCTGAAGAGGAGCACATTGCATCCTTTAAAACCATCAAAGTAGGAAAGAGTGAGGGTGACAAACATGGAGTGGATCATGCTCCAGAAGCTCTTTTGTTTTCAAGTGCTAATGAAGGGGATCTGTTACCCAATAAAGCTCTGGCACCTGCACAGCACTAAAAAGGTCTATTTACACCATCATGCAAATCGGCACAGCTAATGAAATATCAACAGGAACTTCATTTATTTTGTATCTACATTGAGGAGGGAAAACAGACCTTTTCAAAGTGGATGCCTGTTTGCAGCATTATCTTATCATATCCTATTGAAGACTATTGACAAATTGAGGGAAGATTGTCCTTCATTTTGAAACGTATCTCTCCTTAAGAGAATGTCTATGTGGGACAGAAAGAAGAGAATCTGGTAGTATAAATCATTTACTTGAGATAAAATTTTGATAAGCATTATAGAGGAATGACCTCACTGTTTTATTATTTCAGTTAATGTGAGCTGTCACTCCGTGTTTATTGCCCCTGCAGTTAAAATTTATGGAAGTTCCTTAAGGGGATGCCCTTGAATCTGTGACTTAATGACTGCTCCCTCTACTGGAATTACAGTTGGAGCAGTTGAGATTAATTTCACTTTTATGTATGAGAAGTCATATACAATCTTCATGTATCAGAACACAAATCTGCAAAACTACGGTGGTAAAAGCCAAGGAACTCTAGGCTGATGGATTTGAAAGCTTGGAGAGGAATTTGAAAATCATGATAATAAATGTCCTGAACTTATTAGAAACAAGATCTTCACCCAGAGAGTGGTTGGGCACTGGAACAGGCTCCTCAGGGAAGGGGTTGCAACACCGAGCTTGACAAGAGATTAAGAAACGTTTGGACAATGCTCTCAAGCACTTGGTGTGATTCTTGGGGCTGTCCTGTGCAGGGCCAGGAGCTGGACTTCAGTGATCCTTCCAACTCAGTATATTCTATGATTTCATGTTAGTAAATGCACCTATTTAAAAAAAAGAAATCTTCAGGATTTGTCTTTTTCAAGCTCTCTTCCCACATGTCACTCTCAGGGCTGGGGTCTAGTGGTTTTGATTTAATCTGGGTTTTTTCCTACAAGCAAAAGATCTTGATTTCTGAGACTGCCACTGATGAATATTTTTGAGAGTATTTTGGGCAAAGCTTGTTATAGCCTTTCAGGCACTGAAAGTTGAATAAAATAAGAAACTTTTTACTGTAATCTCAGTTTCTTTTTGGGACCAAGTTGTTGCAGACCTGAATTTCATTGGCTTTTTGTTCAAAGAATGGAGCGGGTCTTCATGAGCCTTGTTTGTATTCATTCCATACAAAATGGAAAGTGCCCCATTTCAAATGGCAGCAGATCAAGAAACTGAGGGTTTTAAACCAAATTACATCCTGCTTCATTCAAACTGTGCAAGGTTCTTAAATGTGAGGAAAGCCTAAAAAATCTGAAGTAAATTAAAGGTCTCCCATTATGAAGCTACCACAAAAGAAGTGTGAAGACTGACATCTCTGTCTTTAGGCACTGGTAGAATTTTTGAAGGTGTAGAGCCTATGGCAGTCTCTGTGAAGGTCGTACAAAGTGCACGTACTCTGTGCTTCCGGACGTCACGGAGCGTTCGGCTGGCAGAGTTCCATTCCCAATCTGTTCTAATGAGGTCTGCTTGGAATACTGGGGTTCTGATCTTGTTTGCTTTTATTCTGTATTTTGTTAATATTGCCAGTACAAAAGAATTATAACACATTCTGCTTATATTTCTGCTGAGGTCTTCAAGTTTTGTGTTAAGGCAGAGCTCAAAAAATTGCTAATTTCACTTTCCGTATTTCCCTAATTTCCTTTTTTTTTTTTTTTATTTAATTGTCTGCTTTGATGATAGGCTTTACGGGGCACACCAGGTCTTTATCTCTGCCAAGCACATGGTGTACACCTTGTACACTGGTGAGAATCATTAACTTGCATATATTGTAAAAGGAGGTTATCTTCAACACAGGTGGGTGAGCAGTCAGAGGGATGGAAGCACTGCAAAACAGTCTTTTATGTAGGTCATTGATAATCCTTTTTATGGGCATGATTGAGTAAAACACTGGATACTTTGGCCTTGAACCAGATGAGCTCTTCAGAGCTCTTAACTGTGAGTGTTGAGCAGTAAAAAAGTGAAGACCTGCAGTGATTTCTCTGAGGTTTGTTTCCTTGCTGAGGTTTGAGCAGCTGTTTGCAGGGCTTTGGGGCGTGTGGCCCTTCTTGAGTAGAGCCCATGAAGATGTAGGATGGAAAATTGCAAGCCCCACCTCAGGTCTTGGCTCTGTTTACCTTTCTGGCATTGGTCTGCTCTGTTTTGCATGTCCTGAAGGACTTCTTGCTTTGCCCCCATGTCATAACTTGAATGAATCAGTCCTGGAAATGGTGAAACACTTTGGTTTTTGCAGACAGGAGACTCATTTCTGATTGTACTCCTGTGGAGTTCCACAAAGGGTGAAGTTGAGCAAGATATTTTCTAACATGTCCATCTAATAGGTATATTTGCTTTCTCAGTTTAAAAACACGAGAGGTTGATCCTTCAGGTTTCGCCACTTTTTTGCTTCCTTGAAAAATAAATTATTTTGCCATAATGTGTACTAGTTGGCTCATTGAAAAAAACAAAACAAAACAAAGCAAAACAAAACCCAAACAAACAAACAAAACAAACAAAAAAAAGAACTTAGGTTTTCATGGTGGACTTGTCCGTTGGTTTGTTCTAATAGCATATGATTTGTAACACTGTGCGTATAAGCTAATAAAAATCAAGTATAGGGTTTCTTATTCTACACATATATGGACTCAGAAGTCTCCAGAGGATTTGAAATTTAATGGGACACAAAGAAACAAATACAGTAGGCTACAGTGAAAAACCTCCTTCCTGTTTTCATAATTTTATTATTTGTTCAGTAATGGAAACATGATGTGGTAGGTTTCCCAGAAAAATCTCCAATTTCCTCACAAACTTTCTGTGAGGTAACTTGTCAAAATCTGACCTATTTTCACGCTGCTGTTTACATGGAGTCCTAAGCTGCTTCTCAGTAAAGGAAGTTGTTTGGCTTTAGAACCTGATGAATTGAAAGAAAAAAAAAAACAAACCTGTCATGAACAGCATGATTTCTAGTTTGGTTTTGTATGTATATAAACCAGATATAAGAAACAATTAACTTAGCTACCTCTTTTTCAATAAAGTACTTTAACCAGCCAAAGAATTTAATGACGTAAAAAAAAGGAAAAATTCCTTAGTATGGGGTAGTTCTTCATGGCTTAATAGCAGTAATTAGTAATATGGGGGAGAAAGTACAAAGTGTCCTAACTCCAAAGCTACAGTTTTGTAAGAGAAAACAGAGGCACTCAATGAAAAAAAGGGGAAAAGACTAAAACACTGAGTGAAAAATGGCAATTTATCTAAGTTTTCTCCTCAGTAACCGTTTGGTATTTTTCCACAGCCATGAGCTGGCACTCTTAGACCTGACTGTACCAAACATTTTTCAACACACCGAACACAACACATGGCTGGGTGCAGAGCTGGCAACCTCGAGTTGGGATTCTGCCGGCACGCAAAGCAAACAATAGTTTCCACTGAAAAATGCGGGCAAACCAAAGGTGAGAAAAATCAATGAAGAACAGATTTTTTTGCTGCTGTAAGCTTGAGAAATTGGGTGTTTAACTCCTTTGTTCAGGCTTATGTTCCTTCATTTGGTTGTAGGGAGTTGGTGTTGATCATACGAATGAAATTAGGATTCTGGTCAGCTGCTGTAGAATTGGTCTGGTGTTTATAATAAGTAAATATTAGGAGGCAGGACAAGATGTCCTCCTGAGTTTGCTTCCGACCTGAATTGTTCTGTGATTCTATGGGCTATTAAGTGCTTGTATTTGAAGCTACAGAACCTTTGCAAGCATTAGGACTGTCTTTTGGTGGTTGCTGAAAAGGGTAAATAGGACTGTTTAATGGCATTTTCATTATAGTGGCACACTGTATGTGGCCTTCTCTATTAGTGCCTCTGTACTGTGAGTATATTCTGTGAGTATATACTGTGAGTATATTCTATAAATAGAATAATGAAGGAGTGTTACTCCTTCATGACTGGCTAGTTTTGTTTCACAGGCCACTGGTAGATCTCTGCGGAGCTTAGACCTACTCACTACTGGTGTCAGCTTTAGGCTGCCAAGAGAACATGCTTGTCTGGCTTAGAAGAGTAGCACAAGGGGAAGGTGTTGCACGTGTCTGTGTAAAAAAACCTTCCTTCTAAAAACTTCTGCAACTTCTTGTTTCATTGCAAATCAGAAATTCTCTAGAAAAGGTAGTTTGAGGGTGTATCTTCTAGAGCGTGCTGCAAGTCAGTGGTGAACCCAAAGAAGGAAATGAAGAATGGAAGCAGACCAGGTTCTAGTTGTTTTGTTGACAACTGAAGTGGCAATCAATGGTTTTGTTTTTTCCATGACTCAAATATGCACAAGGACTGTCGTCTAAACATGTGATGTGAGGGAGTCTGTAAGCTACATCTGTTAGATCCAGAGGCTCAAAAAGGCGGAACTGGTAATGGATTTTGCATGTGTTTTGTGTTTTTTTTTTTTTTTTTTTTTTTTTGAAGGGGGGTGTAAATNTTTTTTTTTTTTTTTGGAAGGCAGGGCTGAAATAGCTCTCTTAGCTCTTTGTATGTAGGTTAAATGTGTTTAAGAGGGTCCCTGAGCTCTCCTGTGCTTGCCAGTGATTTTGCGGAACATTAAGAAAATGGGAGAGGCAATTGTGTGAATTAAGGCTTAAATGAAGAGCAGGGGTGAGAGAGAGATTCTTGTTATCGAAATAATTACTTCTTACAAGTGGACTCCAGTGATGTCAAGTAATAAATTCAGGGAGCTTTTCCTCTGCTCAGTGTTGACGTTGTTTGATGACTAGCCAACATAAGGGGAACATAACAGGAAAAGCACCTAAGAGATTACAGGAGGATTTGTGGAGACTAAAACTGTCCTGCCTCATGGTTTCGTGGAAATGATGGGTTATCCTTTTCTTTCTTCAAGCACTTCATCTGAATTGAAATAAAATCAGAGGCATGAAATCTGCATTGTATTCTGTAAACGCTGAAAGCCATTCCTCAAACTGTCCAGGTGGTGTTCTGGTCTGACACCTCTCAGCCCTACTAATGTCTCTGGCTCACATGCCCTTTTCAGTGTGCAGCCACGGGAGAGGAAAGAAAGTAAGTGTTTCTGGAAGAAAAGCTGAAGAAAGAAAAGCTGTATTTCAAAATATCTGGTGAGATTGCTAGAATCAATTGAACACAATTTTTACGTGGGCTTGATAGCATATTTGTAAACCACGGATTTGAAATATTGTTGCTTCGTGTTGGACAACTGGAGATGAGGCAAATTAAAATGCACAAGAGAACAAATTGGCCAAGACTATGAGATTTGATCATCATCAGTTTGATCATTTATTCCTTGTACCACAAGGATGCTAGTCTTCATGATTTTTTAAAAAAAATCTGTTCATATAAATGAAAATTCTTGCAGTATGTGAAGTATTTCATCTTTTTACTGGACTCATTTTTCCTCTGCCTATAGATATAAATAGAATAATGACGTCTTACTCTCTGGGCTTGGTGCATCATTCATACAGTACATCTCCTTTCTAGGTCACAAAGCTTTCCCACACATGCTTTTTTATCAAACGCAGTGACAATGCTCAAGAAGGCAGGGTTTTTTGCTTCTGAAAGCAGTGCCTCATTGCAGGATGGCAGCGGGGTACAAAATAGTGAAAATACAAGTTTGATTCAGAATTGTTAGGTATCCTAATTTCAGTAAAAATATGCTTACTCTTAGGAGTGACTCACAGATAGATGATGGTGAGTTTGAAGGGGCTTTTCAATTTTATTGGTCCTGTGGTTGGTCTTGGGAAGTTCTATTGAAGGGTGTGGTAGGTGTTACACAAGAGCAATGAGTATATGGTAGTCTTCAAAGGGAATTTTCATGAGGAAATCATGACATTAGCTTTTATTTCATACATTCAGAACACAAATATGCTCATATGACTCCAGAGCAGTTGATGGGATATTTTGGTAGCTGAGAACTGGGATGGCTGATGGGTATCTACCAGTTGTATCCCAGCGGGTCTCCTCACTGATTAGGGAAACAGATCTGTGTTTTCTGGCGCTTCCTGTGCATTGGCTGCTCCATATCCAGCAGAAATAATCGTGTTTCTAGTAGTCAGTTGGCATTTCTCCAAGTGAGAGAGATTAAATCACTCCAAGGCCTCTTTTTGTGAGTACTTCATAATAAAGTTGTTTCAGTATGAATGCTTTTTCCTGCATTTCACAGTGACATCTGATTCTTCTTAGAGAAAGGGGCTGGACTGGATGACCTCTAGAGGCCCCTGACAATCAAAATTATTCTGTGATGGTTTTGTATAGGCAAACTAGAGATGCCCAGACAGGATGGGAGCACTATGTGTATCTTGAGCACCTAAGTAAAAAGCACAGTGATGCAAAAGTCTGTGATCCAAGACTAAAAGCTGGAAATCTTAATCCTGTGGTCCACATCTTTAAGGAAGGTAAACAGGAGTTGGTTTTAACCAGTGAGTTAGTCCAGGCTGTTCTGCTGCACAAGCTGAGTGGTGATTGAAGTAGTGGTGAGATTTCAAAGATATCAGTTTTGCATGACAAGGGTTGCTTTGAGTAGCGTGGTGCCACTTTGGTACACAATCTGGATAGTACTTTCCATCACAGAAGATTTTTCTGTGCCACAGGATAGCTGAAATGTGTTTTATAACTTGGTTAGTACTTGTAGCCTTCTAATTTTTTTTTTTTTAAAGTTGACTCTCACTTTCCCAAAGAAGCCATTTTTAGCTATCAGCGTTTTTAGTAGTTGATTATTTTATTTTAACCACCACCCCCATGCTAGCTGCAGGGTGAAGTAATTTAATTATGGTTTTTAAACAGATGTACTTGGAAAAAAACCTGGCCAGAAATAACACATCAAAAGACAGCTACCGTTTTGTTACTTGCGTATTAAGTAGCATCCTCTTTCCTTTCTTGCCCCTCATTGGTCAACTTAAAACTTCTCTGCGTCCCCTTTTAGAGGTGTGCTGTTTGGGGCAGCCAGTGGAGAAAAGATGGAGAAGTTGTGTGTGTCTTGTTTCCTTTTTTAGCAGGAAATCAATGGGAATATACATTAGCCTAAGCAAACGAGCAGCTGTTCTAAAGCAAGGTCTTGACACACAAACATTGTAATGACGTACAAAGACTAATATATGTACACACAGAGAAATGTCCATGTGGTTTTTTTTTTTTTCCTCCCCAGGGTCTAGAGGAAAAGAAAATCCTGTTTGTTACCATGGTCACTGTTTATAATGATAGCATTTGCCAAAAGTTACCACACTGCACTTCCCTCAGCTCGGTGCTGCAAAACCCTCTGCCTTTTAATTTCTGGTAAGGTTTTGCTCCAAAACAGATCAGATGCAAAGGATTCGGTCTATATTTTTTTCCTAACAGCCATCAAAATCCGTGACTGAATTTCCCTGTTTTAGTGATGCAGGATCATAATCTGAGCACACACTCTATTCTTAAGAGGAAACCATTTTGGTAATTTGCTGGCAAATACTTGCTCTAAGGCAATCAGCAAAGTACTCCTATGATTTCTGCTAACCCAAAGGAAACCACAAACCAGTCTGTCTTGGGTAGTTCCTGTGATTTTTCTCATACCAACAGCTGATGCATTTTTTTGTCCTCTTCCTGTGATGCTACAGCTACTTCACTTGGACAGCCTCGTGCCTGCAAACCAAGCATTCATGTTGGCTTATGTGGGAAGCCAGTTTCTGCAGATACATTTTGGTGTATTGGAAAGTTATCTGATCCTTGGCTTTCCATCTTCCTCAGTAAATCTACAAGTCAAATTCGTTCCTTTTTTTACTGTACTTGCATAGACTTGAAGACTGGTGGCATTTCCAGAGATTCTGAAACTGCAGCTTTCTTTCTTTTTTTTTTTTTTCCTTTTAATCTTATCTCTGTGGTTTTTAATGTTAGTTCTTTTAGCAATACTTAAGCTATTTAATACAAAGCTTCTTAGACTTGGTATTACAGTGGTATGATATTGCCTTGTTTCATACAGACTTCCAAGCATATGACCAATATAGATGTCTGGACATTATTGCCTAATATGTGGTGTTTTCCAGGTGGCTTTGATGGACTGGGACATTTTCACATTAAGGGATGATTTGAATGCATTTTGGAGAGTTTGCATGTGCAGGCAATTCTAGCTGTGGTAAAGGATGAGCCATGCATTTTGTTGATGGAGCTGCTCTGTGCCAGCTGGAGTTTGAACACCTGGGAGATTCAGCCTGTCCCGTGAAACCAAAAAAAGCAGCTCTTGTCTTGTAGAAGCGATTGCTGGTTTTTTGTTCTTCCTCTTGAGTGCCGGCACCAGGGGTAGCCATGTTCGATTTAGGGATTTATTTTAATTCTCAGTCTTTGCATGTACCCCTCTCCATCTAGAAGAACACGTGTTGTCAGAAATACAAGAAGGCCCCTTGGCTTCACTGGGTGGCAGTCCTGGTCCTGGGGTTTTACTGTTCTTTTTTGACATGTTCTGGAAGGAAGGACTAATTAAGCATTTTTATTCACCTATGCTGAGTTTGAAGGCAAGCAAAAATCCCATCATCTTCCTCCTTTGGAAGCTCTTTGGCTGTCCATTTTTTTTTTTCCTCTCCCAGAAAAGGGATTTTTCTGGTTACAAATTGGATTTCACAATCACAGGATCCATTTTCCAGATGGACAACTATACCCTTTCCTAATGCTTTGAGTGCGTTAACAAAAAAGTGGTGCAGTTTGGAGGCATGTTAAAGAGAGATTCACCTTAACTCATCCATAAATTTTGTTCTCATCATAATACAAGCAAGCCAGTTTTTCTTGTAAACAGGAATTTATTTGTTACTTAATCAAGTCCTAATTTTTTTCCAGACAATGGAGAAGCTGCATTACTTCCATTTATTTTGAAGGGTGAAAATAAATGTGAAAGCTACACTGATTATTAGGTAAAACGCTGTAGTGAAGGGAAGTGGAATTGACTTTGAAGCTGATACTGCATTTATACAGAAATCTGAGGTTTTGTTTGTAGCAAAACAGAGACAAGTCCATTTCCTTCCCACATGAAGATAACTTTCTTTACTAGTTTGTGGTGGTGTTTGGAGATTTTTTTTGGTTGGTTTTTGTTTGTGTGGTTTGGTTGTTTTGTTTTTTGGGGGTATTTTGTTTGGGTTTTTTTGTTCTGGGCTTATTTTTTTCCCTCTCCAATCACAGCATGACTCTCTTAGACAAAATACCTAGAAATTGAAATTCTGAAACTATGATTTTCAAGGGGCTTAACTGGCTGTGGTTTCATAGTTGCTTTAAGTCAATCTTGTTAAGTTCAGGTGGCTGTTGATTGATTAATAATTTTTTCTCCTTTTTATACCAGCACTGCTATTAAATCAGTTACGTAGTAGTGGAAAGGAGAGCTGATAGACTGTAGTGAGAAAAACTGATCTGAGGTTAGGAATTCCCTAAAAAAGTGGGGGGTTTTCCATGGAAGAAAATACAACGCCACACCTTTGGTGCTCGTAGTGCCTTTGAGGAACTAATGGCTGTATTCTTATTTGTTCTTTACTCTCCCCAGTCTGCCTCCCACTGGCTTACAGGGAGGCTAATGGTACTATGGGTGCTCAGCATTCAGGAGAACTGTCTTGCTTATACTGTAGTGATACTTAAATTTAATTTGCTGCAGATCAACATTTGGATGTTGTGAGGCATGCTCCGTTTCTCTAACCAACATTTGGGACATTCAGAAAACCTGTATACATAGTGCATTTAGCACCTGTGAATTTCATATTTGGACTTCAGGTTGTCCCATTTTTATTTCTGCCCATTATTTTTGATTTTTTTTTCCATTGGCTGAAGTCCCCTTTTTATCAGCAAATGTAAAATCCTATATCCTGCAGGTACTTCTTTCCCCTTGAAGTAACATCACATAGAGGCTTATGTTTAGATTTTCATGCCTACTGCTTCTTCACCATACTCAGAGCAATTCTTTTAATCTTTCATGAACTGGAATTTTAGGCTATTAAGGGTAAAAATTCTGCTCTGTGGAGCCTTTGAAATCAAAGTAGCAGCAAGAGGACAGGACTGTGAAGAGTGTGGAAAAGCATGGTTTGATTACTGGTCTAACGTGTTGCTGAATCAAGCCTGGTATTGCTTTTTGTTTTCCCATGTGCCTGTTGTATACATGCCTCTTAATCATGATACGTGACAGGGATTTGCAAAGACTTGATTATGGACTTCCAAAGAAGTCTAGGAAGTCGAGAGAGATCCTAAGAAAGTGCATGATCCTAAAAACATGAGTGAGGCGAGATGGGGTTTTGTCTCCCTGTTGACTGTCCTAAAGAGAGCACTTGAGCGTTGATGTATTCAAGACTAATTTGCCATGTCAAGACTCAGTTACTGCGCTGGAACGTGGCTCGGTGGTTGCAGAAAACTCTTCTGTTTGTTTCTATTTTAGCAAGACCCAGCGAGTCGTCTGGATGTCACCGCTGTATTTAGAAGTGGGTGGCCAATGGAAGATGAATTTTCCTTGGTCCAAGTTCACTAATAGTAGAGAGTATAATTGGGTGCAAAAGGTGGGAGCCTGTGTTCCTGCTGCAGCCAGCGTGACCCTTCCCAGGGAGCGTCGGCTTCGGCCGGACTCCTTGTGAAGGCCATTTGCTCCCAGTCTGGGAGAGAGACCCCTGCCAAGCCAAAGGAGTAAGTGGAAGCAGCTGTGAAGCCCTGTCCTGTCAGCCCCTTCTGCCAGTCACTCAGCTCCTGCCACAGTGTCTGCGTAGAGAGAGCCATACAGGAGAAGGAAAACAAACTAGTTTTACCTGGTTTTGTGTCTCCAGGCATCTCTGCTCCTGAAGCTGTCCTACTCGAAGAAAATGATTTTTATTTCCCCTTGAAATTTTAGAGACAGGCTTCCTAACTAAACGAAGGGTAGGGCTTGAGTGGTTGTCCCTCAGCTTGTGCTGTGTGCTCTTCCCTTTTCAGTGGGGCAGAAGGTTTCGCCCGCCTTCCCAGGCAGGACCCACAAATGAGGATGCTTTACTCTAAAATCTTTCCAGCCTCTGGGATACTGAGATGTAACCCAGATGTGCTTGAATCCTAAAGAAAAAGGTAGATACAAACCAAGATGTGGATTTGAGTCTCTCCTTGCCAGCTCCTTGAGTTGAGCAGCTTTGTTTTCTGCATTCAGAAGAAGCTACAACAGCCTTGTGCCACCTCACTTTGACTCTGGTTGCTTTTAAGTTAATGGCAATGAAATAAGATTTTTTTTGCTGTAGACAATGGAAGAAAAAGGCTCTCTTTTACTATGATCCCTATCACCCAGATTCTTTTCCATGCCTTGCTCCAAGGGATAACATGAATTATTTCCTCAAAGTAGGGAAGAGTTAGGTGTTCATAGCATTTTAGTATTTCATGCCTTCTCAAGATAATGGTTTCAAATGTGTAATCTTTATTTGCTTGTTGTTATAAGAGAAATTTGATAATGGAATATGATGTTAAGGAAAAAATAGTAAAAATGTATCAATAGATGTTTACAGAATTAATTGATGCCAATTACTGAATATTTTGCTCGAAACAATGAAACTTGATAGCTTGTCTTTGGCAACCAGGACCAAATGTGGAGGAACTTCCTGATTCTTAATTTCAGTATTTTTATTCTTTGAAACTAGGTAAACATATTCTGATTTATTACTAAATTTTCTTAGTCATGAGCAGATTTACTTTCTATTCTGCTCTGGAATAGTATTTGTTTAAAAGAAATACCCCAAATTCTGCTATGCAGTGTATCTTAAATCAGTTAGAATTATGTTCTTTGTGATTGTTTTAACAAAAAAAAAGGGCCAAAGAGTGCACGTTTCTGCTAGAACCTGTTCTATTTTTTTCTGGTAGGCTGTGAATTACAAAATTTCAATATTCTATGCCTTCTTTGTGTTTTCTTCTATTTTTTTCTGTCCTGAGGAATGGCAAATAATCCTAATGCATAAAAAAACATGGAAAAGTAGTTTATGCCCTTAAACACTATTGTGGGGAAATAGATCAGGTAAACATTTGGATAAGTGAGTGGGTCTGGTTTTTGTGAAGATCCAGATCTGTAGCCATTAAGTGGCATATTCATGTACTCAGGTCACAGCCAGTGCTATATCAGCAAATAGTATCACATTACACTCTAATGTTCTTTTGGGCATGTGAGGATATTTTTAAGAATTCTATATTAAAACATTCATCGAAAAGCTCTTTTTATGGGATATAAACACATCGTTGTTTTATCTTTTGACTTACTGCTCTGGTTAAAATACCATTTTTGAACAGTCAGAAGACCTGTTCTTCATTTTATGCCTTTACTATAAACAATGGGACTTCTACATCAATCCTGATAACTAAGAAAGCTTGTGACTAATAGATCACCTTAGGGAAAACCTGTACATAAGAAATTTCTATTGTACAGCTAGAGGGTAATTTGGAGAACTTAATTCAACTAGCTTTTTTGAAGTACGTTTTAAAATAATTTCTGCTTTCTTGTATTTTGACAGTAATTTTTGTCCTGGGGCAGATATTTAAAAGAAATCAATTTTCATGCCAATAAGTGGAAAATGAGTTCGTTTGTATAAGCTTTACTAGAGTTTTCTTCATCAAAGTGAAGGGAATGACTCTTCCAATACTGATTCTTCAGTGCTATGTTACTATGTACATATATTACAATACAGACAGAATATTGACACCACATCTATAAAGTACAGCCATATGTACCTGTCACTGTATTGTATGTCTGGTATCCTTAAGAAACATAAGGAACTGAGTGGTATAGACAGAGACAAAGCTGAAAATCCAGTTGCAAGAAGGTGAAATGTTGAGATTGTCTATTTAAAATGTGCTTTCTTATGTAGTTGACAGTAAGGGTTTGGTAACAGCACCGTGTTGCGTGTCTCTTACACTCATTTTTGATACTGCCATTCTGGTTACCCTGTTACTGAGTTTTTAAGTAGTTTTTTTTACATGTGCTTTTGTTTTGGGGGGTTGTTCAGAACAATATATAAACCTTGGTGACCTCCAAGGGAATGACTTGCTGAACGAGGCAACATTAAGTGCTGTTGGGTGATACCTCCTGTGGTTTTGTGCTCCTTCCCAGGGGAATTGCTGCGGGGCTGAGGAGACCTTTCTGTTACCCTAATATTGCTGTTTGTACACTCTCCTAGATGAAAATAATTGAAGAAGAAATGTATCATCTCACAATGTTATATGCTGCCCTTTTTCTGGCAGTTTTTGTTGTCAGACTGTAGGCCCTGATGAGAAGTGCAAGTGGGTTTTGGGGAGTGCTTTCCCAGCTTGAATGAAGAGATCCCAACAGATCCCCAGGGACTCGTGTAGCAGACAAGGCAGTTTTTGTGAGGTCTGTGCCTTGCAAATTAAGCTAAGTGGTGAGTTAACCAGCTACCAGTTTCTATGTACATGATCCAAATGATGAGTCTTAGTACTCAGCAGCACCACTTTACCCAATGTTTTTCCTGATTTAGCAGAATTAAGGTCAGCAGTCTGAAAGCCCACTAATGTTGGGCTCCACTTGGTTGCATCTGTCAGGCCAGAAGAGATACATCATCTTGCTGCTTCAAAGAGCTAAATTAATTCCTAAACTTAACTTTTAGTGCCCATTCATCTTGGTAATTATTTTGGATTCTGCAACCATGAGATGCAGAGGGGAGAGCAGCTTTTCCTCAGCGCCATTCCTTCAAGTTATTCCCGCCAGAGCTTTTGCTTGCAATGTTTCTTTGGCACCAGAGTTCTTGTTCTGACCTTAAAGCCAGAAGCTGTGCAGGGCTGTGGTGAGGAGCTGAGGCTGTTTACGTGGGTCTGGGAAGCCCTGGGAGGGCAGTTCTGTACCTCCACAGCTCTCTGGCTGTGAAACGTGCTCCTCTCAGACAACCACATCAGAACTTCTCCTTTTTCATCTTTGCTAAATAAAAAGGTTTAGCCTCCTCATGGTTTCAGTCAGCCTTTGGCAGACTGGACTGCTTTTTATTTGTGGTTTTATGCTGGTTCTGACTGGGGTGCTCTTTATTGCTGTGTGGTTCTAGCAATCAATTTTCAATTTGTTCTGTTGGCAAATGTGTAAGGCACAACAGAAATCTTCTACATATGTGAACAGAAATATGTTGTTTTCCTTTATTTCTTAAACATCTGGGTTGATTCTTTCATATCTCCATTGAATGTTTCAAATAAGCTCTCTGTGTATATATGTTGATTCAGTTTATCTCTTTGGTTGCCATAAGTAATATTTCTGTGTGCCTAGCACCACTTAGCAATGACAAACATGGTTTTATTTTGGTTTAAGCTCTCTTTGTGCTTAAAAGAGAAGTTACAAAACCCACTTACAAACCCTGAGGTAGAAAAGGATGGTTATGAAAGAAAATGGGAAATTGCAAAGAGGTCGATGAGGTACAGGCTGTATATGTATTTGGAAAGATTGCAGCATGTAACATGTACTCTTTTCTTGTGATTTCCACACTCATACCAGAAAAGATGGTATCTTCTGTGATGACCTTTGATCTTAAGTAAAAATGCAGATCTATACTGCATGTCTTTTGATATAGAAGTCTTAATGACTGGGACCCCTTTAGGTCCCCAGTTTGCAGACTGTTAGTGCTTGCATGCAGCATGTTGGCTCCATTAGGTCAGGAGGAGTTTGCAGTAAGGAGAGGTGTGCATGTGCAGTGGTTGCTGCACGAGCAGCACTTGGACGGGAAATTCCTGCCTGCATCTCTGCAATTTCACCAGAACAGCATTTAGGGGAGGAGGGTCACAAAAACATTCTCTGTCTGCAAAATGCTGGAGTGCTGTGTAATTTTGTTGTTTTGGATAATCCCACCTCTTGTAGGAATGGCTGGAGTCAGCAGTGGCATTTTAAAAACATTTGTAGGATGTGGATCTTTTATGTGAGGATCAGTAAGAGTTGATATATTTGTAGCTGTTTGCAGATTTTGCAAACCATATTTTGCAGGATCGGAGTAAGATTGTGAAATTGCTTAGAAAGAATATGGTCAAAGTAAACAGTGCAACACACTTGGGTTATCCACATTAATAGAAATACTTAACTGATTGAAAAGACCTCAGCATTGTGTAATAGCAATGATATGTTACATTCCAAGATCCCAAGGCATGTTACAGTCATTAATTAACTGGGAACAATAACTTCCTATGATGACAAGTAGTGTTTCCTCCTGATGAGGCACAGAGGATTAGATGCCTATCTCAAAGCAAAAACATGGTGCTCTTAAAAGATACTTTTAAAAGTGCCTATTTTTTCCCTTTTCATTCACATTCATGTAAAGGTGTATATCACATCACCTCTGTGTATTTAATTGCTTAATTGCATTCTACTTTTCCTCTGCTTTGATGCCAGAGGAGGAGTAAATTGCTTTGCTCAGAGGGCAGACAAATAATCTGTTCGTGTGAACGAAAATTCAGTGCAGTGTTGTTTTAACGAAACGTTGAAAGCAGGCACTGTTGTTAGGAGTGAATTTGCATGGAAAAAGCAACTTTTATATGTTATATTTTAAATATATATATTCATTAGCATGTGATAGCTTTTAGCCTAAAGGAAGGATGTCAACCAAAGTGGAAGAACACAGTGTAACAGAAAAAAGCCCCATTGATGACAGTTTTGTTGGGAAGGGAACAGAAAGATGATGTTCCTTTCTCCGAGTGTACGGTTATGCTTCTGTCCCATGGGGCTCCAGGTCTAGTCCTTCTTCCTCTACAACTGAAAGTTTAACTAAAGAGACAAATTGTTGTCTATTGGATGTAGTTCTCAGTGTAACATAGGCTGGTCTTGCAGCAGGAAGGGGTCAACACTGTGCAGCAAGAAGGAAACCCACTGCAGCTCCCCAGTCCCTCCTCTCTGCAGAGGACAGATGGTTCTTGTGATTTACTTATTTTAATAGCCCTTCATGGGGTTGCAGAAGGAATGTTCCAGCTGAGGAAAGCCAGTGTAGTAACACCATGAATCAGTGTGCCAGACTGATTCCTTCTCTTCCCAGGGAAAAAAAAAAAAAAAGAAGTGCAATCGGTAAGTTGTTCTGGTTTAGACTGGATAAAACAACGGCGGCTCCAGGGGCTGATAAAGTTTGGAGGCCTCTTTAATAAGGCCTGTTTGAAAATCGGCCTTCTCAAGTTCTGTCCAAGTACTCCCTGTGAGCTGCAGTCCCACCCTTTTGTCCGGTGCTGAGCCCCACGCCGTTATGCAATGCAGCGTTTGGAAGCTGCCTGGCACTGCTCCCAGCAGACATCAACCTGGATGTCAGAGGGCTGGGGGGGGACACGCTTGTTTTTCCCATCCTTGTAGCTGTTTGTAAACAAATTCCTCTGAAAATTGTCTGTTCTGTGGGGGATTGATATGAAGGATGAGCTGTTGTTGTTGTTGCTGCCTTGCCTTTTTTTTCCTCTTTTTTTTTCTTTCTTCCCCCTAATTAGAACCAATCAGTAAGCTCTCATTTTTGATTCGTGAGAGCTGGTATTGTCATGCGTTGGCCTTAGTAAGTGATGCCTTTGCTGAACAGCCTGATGCCAACTGACTTGTTCATCAGAGGAAAAATGAGTGAAGTGCTAGATACATTGAATTATCCATCTCACATCAAAACACCTGCTAACAGAGGAATTAAATTTGGAAAGCAAAGTGACAAGTCACTGATGTTTGTATTTAGCTTAGTGAAAACAAAGACCAAAATACTCCCACTCCATAAAAACAAACAAAATTCAGTGTTTTCTCATCCTGGCAGTCAGGAATTAGTTTAGTTGACTGGAAGGAGGAATTTAGGAGGAAGTTCAAAGCCAGGTCAAAAGCTAAGGTGCTGATCTTAAAAGCTGTTACAGAAATTCTATCACATTTTCATCTCCTTTCAAAGGTGTTTGCAATGAGCGGGTGGGTTTTTTTAGGTCCTGTACACTCTCTTCTTTTGAGTTGAGTTGGTAAGTGACCCCTTCCTCACAGAAAGGATGTTGTTTGTTCTCCTTTGTGGCACTTCTCATATGTAATGAACAGAATTCCAGAAGAGATGGAAGAGATATCCAGTTTGAATCTCTCTGGTTTTCATTCATATCTGTTGACTCTCAGCCTCTGGCTGTGCTCCACCATGGAGAGCTTGCCTCCTTTTTCTTGATGCCTTTCATCCAGCAGAGCTGAATCCGTCTCTTCTCCAGGCTCTCAGCCTGTTCCCACAGGGCAGGTTCTCCAGCCCGAACCCATTGTGGTGGCTCCTCCACTCAACCTGGGCCACTTTGCCAATGATTTTCTTGTTCTGGGGATCTGACAATGGACACAGCATTCCATGTGCGCTCTAACATGCGCTGGACAGGGGGGATGGTCCCTCTCTCCCCATGAACTACAGTCTGTGTCCCTGTTGGTATGTCCCTGGAGGCCACCGGCTGTCCCTTCTCCCAGGGCACTGCTGGTTTGTGCCCACTGCGTTTCTAACTCCTTGGAAAAAGAGTTGTGAGGACAGGAGTTCTGACTAGGATCGGTGGACTGTAGCTGTGTGCTGCTGCAGTGCACTTACTTGAATAAACTGTAGATTTTAGGACTGATTTAACATATCATAAAAGAAATTACCAGCTAGTGGAATTTGAATCAATGATGGACTTTAGATACTGCGAGCAAAACCTGGCGAAGCACAGCAGGAGGCACTTCTGCCTTGGATTGTTCTCTGGGGTGTATTTGGAAAAGGAGATTCATAGAAGCAATCAAAAATAGGTGCATGTTGAAGGTGGCAGGGGAAATACAGTTATGTCCTCTTTGGGACTCTAAAATGAAGTGTTTCTGCTTCTGCTCTGGCCCTGGGAGTTCACGTTGTACAATCTTTACATATAATTTAGGATATGAATTGGGAACTTCTGGCTCTTGATGGTTTGATTTGCCTGGGACTGGATATTCTGTCCCCTGGAGAGGCCATGCTTCTTCCATATCAAGGCTGAGGTAATAGGAATGTTACGGCAGGTTTGCAAGCTCGCAGTGCAGTGTAACATTTGCACTTGTTTTCATTCAGTACATTACCTTTACAAAAATAGCAAAGCCTTTACTTCCTTTTTCATTATATCTGTCTCATAAGACCAGTAGTTCTTTTATTTTCATGGTTAAAAATACAATAAAGCCTTCTAGGCACCTAATAGAAGGGGAGAATGAGGAGATAGAGGCATGAATACTACTTCAGAAACTAATGACTTGTTCTTTTCCCTGGAAATTTTTTAAGGAGCACATGCATGCATCTTTACTTTTAGTTTCTGGAGAATGCAACTTGCACTGGGGAAGTCTGGGTTTTTGCAGCCCTGGCAAGACTTTGGTGTGACAGTGGGCAAGATGTTCAGGATGAGATTCCCAGGGGTCCTGAAGTGCTTTGTCAGTATCTCTACAGACATTACAGGGCACTCCACAGAGGGTTTGTTCTTAGCATGCCTTGGGTGTCTCTGTTGTCTGAAGATGTTGCTATATTTTCACCTGAAGGACCTGTTACTCTGAAATTGGTTTCTTCCTTGCTGTTTTCCAAACGGCTTCCCAGAATATTTCCAACTTCCTTTCTGTTTAGTGATCTCTTTATCTTCAGCACTGGAATACTGAGCACCATCAGAATTTTTGTGGCTTTCCCGTTAGTCCCCACAGGTAAATCTGTTCCCCATCTTAAATGCCTGCTTTGCATGTGAGAGACTAGAACCTGCTGATCTCCCTAAAGTTGTTTTATGACTTGGGCTTTAGCTCTTGCCTTCCTGTCTAGGGGTGTTAGACAGACAGAGCTCCATCATTGCCTACTATTGCTCTCACATGTAGCTCTTTCCTGACTTTCTGTGGGCTGCTTTTAAGATGCCTGTTTTAACCACTGATCTTCAAAGTCCTCATTTTCCATATTCTGTCTTTTTCTTACACAATAAAAGCTGTGGTCCCTTTCTATCAAGAGATGTTTCTACCCTTTTCCTGTTGCCTCTTGCTGACTACCTGAATTTTTTCCCACAGAGGGTTATCTCCATGGTTGCTGATTTGTCCTTTCCACTGCAATGGTCCTGTTGAGGTATATAACCTATTAGCCTCTTTTCCCAGTAGCAACCTGTCTTGTAATGATGATGATTGAGAGATGAAGGGCCAGAATTGCAGAGAAATGGGACAAGTTATTTAGTCAAAATGAAGAAGCTGTTAAAGGAATGATGAATATAAATTTTCTACATGTGAAGATTTAAAATACTCATTTTCTCCCATTTAAGTTGCCTAATACCTGTTTAGTTAAACATTATTTAAAAATAATGCAGATTTTAGACTTCTGAATACTTGTGAGTAATGGGAGTGAAACCATCTTTTTGGTTTCAAGCTTTAGAAGATCATGGCATGTGTCTCTTGCATGGGAATTTTTATGTATAACTTTGGGGGATTTTCATAATTATATTCAGGCTGCTTTTTCTCTTGAGTTCTTGAGAAGAGGGAATATATAAACACATGATTTTAGGAGGTTAAAAAAGGGACACATGAATTTAAATTAAGGGAATACAAAATGAGAGTCAGCACTGAAGGAGTGAGCATTTAACAGCCCTTTTGGATGTTAACCTCAGTTCACAGACTCAGGGAAAACTGTTCTGCATCCCTGTGTGTTTTCCTTGTTGCTGGGGTCCTGTCCCACTCTCCTGAATCCTTTATGTATTCGTAGACTTTAATGGAAACAGTTTGGGTCCTTTTTCTTGACTTCTGAATGTTAAACCTAAACATGAATTATCTTCATGAGTCACCAGTCTCCCTTTTCCAGATAACTCTGTCACTTCTTGGGCTTGTTTTTAGCTTCTTTAGATGGGCACAGGTAACTGATTCTACTACAACTAAAGCTAATCAAAAGCATTTTGATCCTTTTTAAGTATTCACAGTGAAATTTGTGTAGAGCTGTGGGTTTTAAATTGGTCTACATGTAGAGAGCTTTTTTCTATACATTTTTGATTGCCTAGTTGAAGTATTTGAAATCTGTTTTGAAATAAAGGCCTCAGTTATTTATATGACTGCAATAAGGTAAAGACAGCTGTAAGACATACATTTGCTGGTTAAAGGTTGTCTGCATTGGTTTCAACTGAAATTAATATGCTGATGTGGGAGAGCAGACATATATCTAAGAAGTGGAGTATTCCACAACAGTTTTGTGATGTAATGGAGCAGTTTTGCAAAACTGTCTTTGCTGCTTTGAAGGGGAAAGAACTATGCTGTCAAATAATGGAAAAAAAAGACTATTTATCCACTCCTGGTTTCTTGCTGAAGTCAATTTCTGAAGTATGTTCGTAGATTCTTCTGGAATGGAAAATTCTTCCATTCCTCTACATTATGAAGAGCAGATCACTTGGAAGGCTACTTTAAAAAAATACTTCTATACCTAGACTTGTTCTCTAATTTCCTTATTCAGTCATTTAAGAGCACTGCTCCATTCTAGCATGACTGTGATCTTAGTGCAACCTCTTTGCACCTTCAGCTCTTTGCTCATGTTTCAAAATGCCTGTTAATTTGTTTTTCCATAACATGGAGAAATACTTGTTTTAAGATACACTCACCCACATTTATCTTCTGTGATGCGTTGCTTGTTGACTCAGTTTGCCTTGAGACTTGAGGTGTCGTGAGAGGTTGTCTCCAATGATGTGTTACTGCAATTGTGGTTTATGAAGATAAACCTTTCCTCTTAAAAAAAAAAAATCAATAGGAATAATATCCTCAAAGACAAATGAAATCTTGTGGAAAATCAAAATGGGTTAGGAACACTCAAGCAATCAAGGGCTGCTGCATTTACTTGTGGATTACCTTTAGTAAAGTTTAAGTGTCTTGCACATAAGGCAGAAGTAAAGTTGAGGCTGAAGTCTAAGAGATCCAAATAATTTCTTGTTCCTCCCATCTCAGAGATATTCTTCCCCTGTCTGTCCCGTTCTAATCAACTGACTCACTGTCCAGCAACTGCATGGTCACGCCTGTGAGCCTTACTTGTTCTTAAGCCCATGTTATCCTCCTATCCAGACTGCTTTGCTTTTAGTTCAGCACAAAAACACAGTAAGGAAGAAGATATGGTCTCCTTTCTTCCTCACCTCCTGTGCAGACAAACTAGTAAAGCTGTTTGGTGGCCCACCTGAGCCTTGTGTTTTGCACTCGTGTGTGATTCTAGCGTTGGATTTGGAGCAGTGACAGATGCTGAGTAAACAAATCAGTGTGACTCCTCTTCCTACAAAATCCTGATGATGTGTGTTCAAAAGCACTGTGAAATTTCTGGTTGTGCAGATCTGTGTCAGGGAGGCCACTGCAGCTCAGTCTGGTCTCCAGCTTCCTGCTCTAATGGACCAAAGCAATGTATGAAGGCACTGATTCCTGTGCTGTTAACCCTTTCTTCTGAGCAGTTGTGGGTAATTCTGGCCAAATCTCTGAAATGTGCACTACTGAAAGCTCAACCTCCCTAGCAGCATATTTTTTTTTCTTTTAAATAAATGATTTATCTACTCAGCTAAATGCTGAAAACGTTTAATTTCAGGGGAAGTAAAAAAATAACTTAAGGAACCTTCATGCAACTTATTTTCCAGAAAGTTTTTGCCTATTTATTGTAATTTAAAGGGGGGGAAATGACTCAAAGTCTAGCTTGGCCTCAGGAACAAGAGTGCATCTTACACTGCTGAGAGTTACTGGGAAGTTGCTGTATACATGGTCATTTGATCTCTGTCTGCTTGACTTAATTAAAACACTGGAATGTTTGTTCAATAGATAAGAACATTTCTGGGAGTTATTTAAATTAGTAAGTACTCTGCTTACTGTCATTAAATGTCTTTCCCCCAGCCCTCCTCCCCTACTCCTCACAGCGTGTAGCAGTAAGTGATATATGACTCCAAAATAATAACAGTTAAGTCACAGATGGTCGAAGATAAGGCCTTTAAATGAATGCTGAATCTCTTTGCTGTTCATGTCAAAGGTTTTGGTGTGTGGTATTTCTGTTGTGTTTCCTTTTTTTTTTTTTTTGAATACACTATTTAATTAAAAGTACTGTGGGTTTTACTTTTTTTTTTTTCCATTTTACATACCATGTCCATTCTGTTCACCTTTTTAATGGTAGCCATGACTTTATGACCCACTGCCTGCCTTTTCTCTTTCCCTTGTGACAATAGCTGGTGATGATCATGTAGAGGTTCATTAGCAAAAACCAGGTACACCTTTGCAGTGTCATGGGCTGATTTAGTCATCCCATTTTGCAGGTGCTGCTCTGCTTCTGTGAAGTGCAACATGTTTTGGGTAGGAACGTATCTGAGAACATAACATATCTGCATGCCACTCCTTTCTACAGTTTTCTGATGATATGAATAGCGTTTAAACCTGACTGATGCATATTCAGTCCTGTTCATATTCTCAGTCCTGACTGATCTGATATCTTTCCTTGACTTCTGAATTGCTCTTGCCTTTTTAAGAGCATCAAGACCTTGGTGTTAGGAAGACTGTGACTTCTCTCTCTTTTGTCTGAAACTTTGGGTCTTGACATGAGCAAGACAATTTTCTTCTTGTAGAGGAATGTCACGTGAACTGCAATGACACAAGCAGTTCCCCACTACCCAGCGAGGAAGGACAGTATATTTGCTTTATTGAGTTATCTTCAGTTCTCCAGGCTGTCACAAGAACATTTGCTTAAGCTTATGGCTTTAGGATGTTTATAGGTTCTTGCCAGATCAAGATCTTGGTGGCTCATTCAGGCCACAGGGCAGAGGAGAGTCTGGTGAGGTGTCTGTGGTAGTGCTGAGTGAGGGAATTCATTTCACTTCATTTTAGCTGTGTTGAAGTTGTAGATTTTCTAAAAAACATGTTTAAATATAGTAGCAGCAGTTGGAGTACGCTGAATAGTGTTAAAATCTTTCATCAACTATTTGGATTGTTGTTGTTACCGTTCACTTTCCAGAATATATTTTAATTTGATTTTTTTCCTGTCTTCTTTGTTTGAAATGTTCAGCGAGTGTTTGTATTTTTCAATTTCTCAGATTTTACTGTTGCAACTGTGGAATTTATTTTGGCCTTTCAGATGTGAATGACTTGATATTTTCCTTGTCCTTGTAAGGCATCCTGTTGCTCAACCTCTGTGGAGCAAAACACTGTTTAATGTGTCCTGATCACCACATGAGTATCAAGTGTAGTGGGAAAAGACTGCTATACCACCTTCTTTCGTTTTGTGAGTTGTTCTTTTTAAATTTCATTTGAAAAAAGAAAAAAATGGATTGGAAAGGCTTCCTACATGCCATGAGTGATCCTTTGTGTCAAGAGGTTAATAGGCTTATTAGGAAATGTCTGCTGTTTACAAAACATGCAGGGCCCAGGGGCCAAATACTTAAGGTTTCTACCATACTTTTCATACATGGTGGCTTGGAATAAACCAAAGGGTACCATTTAGTTAATTGGCATGAGTTTTGTGAATTCAAAGCTAATTTGTAAAAATCCACTGTTCTTAACCAGGGTTGGCTGTCTGAAGTGTTTCATAATCTAGATGTTTTCTGGAAGGTACATTTTAATTAACCTATACCGCTGTCTAGTGAAAAGCATCTTGACAGCAGGGAAATACATATTTGTTCTGTGGGCAGAACTGAAGGGACATTTGCCAACATTTTTCATCACTTTTCTCTTTGCCACGTTCAAGATTAGTACCTGTATGGGGTCTGGTGGCTCAGCTGGGTTTGTCAGGTCTTTGCTGAGTTGCCTGTGGGCCCATCACTTTGTCAGCTCATTCCCCACTGTCAGGTGCATTATTTCATGTTCTCCAGGAATGTTGGCTCCCTTAGGAAGGTAGGGTGCTCTCCACTGCCCATGTGGCCCTCAAAAATTTATATGCTTTTGAGTGGCTAACCAGATTTGGTCGGTGAGCAGCAAATACGGGTGGCTCACGTGCAGGGTGACAGCCTTATCGTTTGCAAATTGCAGCAGGAAGCAGGACAGCCTTGTTCAAGCAGCCAGTCACCATCCAAAAAATTGCCTGTATCAAGTATACAGAATAGTTTCCTGATATTTAGATGCTGTGTTTATCTAGTGAAAGTTTCCGAGGGTCTTTTCTGGAAGAGATATGAAGGGCCCAGCAGGCTAACAAGCGTTGAGCAGTGGGGATTAATGCAGCAGCCTCTGTGTCTGGTAAGGACTTTCAGCTGGCTCGTTTCTCTGCTTTTCCTCATTCTGGAAGCTGCATGCACTCCTGCTTTCATCCTTGTGTTGTTCCTGTTCTGCCATTTCTACATACAGCTGCATATGCTGGATTACACCACCTTGTTTCCAATGGCTTTATTTTCACCAAAGGTTTTTTTTTCCTTGGTTTGAAATGCGTTTTTCAAAACTGCAAGGCTGTGTAAGGCCATTCCTGAAGTGGAATGAGTGGGGAGGGGAGGACGAGGGAGGAGAAGCGCTGTGCAGGTGTAGATATACAGGAAGATTACTCCAGATAGCAAGAACTGCAGGAGTTGGCTTTCATAGAGGGAGCACTGAGGTTGTGCAGAGAGGTGAGAAGGCAGCCAGCTTGAGACGAGAGCAAGTTTGTAGCAGGGGAATAGAAAGAGAGCAGATCTACAAAGTATGTTGGATGAAGTCCACAGGGAGCTTTACAAACCAAGAAAGATATTACTTATGCTGGGTCAGGTTTCTTTCCACACAGATGTTGTGTGAGCTCTTGCATTGTCATTATGTTGGACCTCTTCAGTGTGACTAATGTTGCACAAATTTCAGATCTTCTTTTCGTCTCCATGCATGCTCAAATGCAAGAAATAAGCCTTGAAACTTTCTCTATTGCTTGTCCTTCCACTACCCTGCAGTAAAACTTAAGTAACTTTTCCTACTTGATTTTAGAAGATTCAATAGGGAGTGAATATACTTTCATGTACCAATCAAAATTAACTTACATGCTCTGCACTTTCAAGTAGAGAACTGTAAAAAAACCAAGGTGTTTTTTATGGACCATTGTATAAGAAGGAAAGTGATTTCTGAGCTTCCTTGCTGTTTTCTGTGATAGCTGCTTTAACTCCACTATGAGTTAAAGGGCTGTGAAGAGACTGTGTACATGAGTATGTAAACTCTTATGATAATGCCTCGTAAATGCCAGCTCTGTGAAAAAAAACCCCAGTGTTTCTGCTTCCTGTGTTTCTCTGTCATTCCTTTCTCTCCTAGCAACAGCTAATTTGGGAAGTGGCTTTTGATGCTCTCTGGTATTTAGACAATGTGTATCCAATGCCATGATCAGACCTGGCTTAGTGCAGCTAGCCAGAGTTGCAAGCATATGGTATTGTCCGCAAGGAATTAAACTAAAGCCTTGAGGACTGGGCAGTCTTTCCAGAAGAGCAAGGATCTGTCAACAGAATTGGAGCCCATATGTAATTCGTACAAATCTGTGAGCGGGAAATGCCAGTGCTTATTAGACCATGCATTAAATATCATTGAACAGATGTTCAGAGAGCCTTTCATTCATAGTGCTCAATGAATGAGGTATTATGCTCCCATTCTACATTTTTAAGTCGAGTGTAAAGATGTGTTTGAAAAGGAGAAATAGCGTTAAGTGCACCCTGCTGCCATTCATGTTCGAAGGCAGCGGGGTTTTTTTTCTCCAGTATCTAAAATTAATTACACTGGAAATAAGTATTTAACAATACAGCTTCAAGTTCTACAGAATGTGAAATGACACAGTGAGTATTGTTTGGGTTTTTGCAATAATATATATGTACATCTCAACTGGCAGGGAGAATTTTTCAGTAACACCAGTTCTTGAGCTCTAGCCTTCCCAAGGGCTGTATTAGCTTTGTTTTCAGGATTCCTTAAATATATGTGTGTTTTAATCATGTTGCTTTTAAAGAGCTTAGAAAGCTGCAGGGAAAATTAGGTGTGCTATTTTCCTAAATCCTATTCAGAAAACTTCTATTACTGTCCTCCACTTTCTTTTCCTCTCAATTCTCTCCTTGTTTTACGCTAATGTGAATTACTTTCAGGAGTTTCCTGTCTCTCTCCTGATTACAGAAGTCTTGTCTGTCTGACTTAATCTAATCCTCATGCTTAGTCAGCTCAACTTGTATGAAAGGATCCCACGTGAGATTTCTTTAAAAGGTCCCACAGGAGGACTGATTTTCCTGTGGGTCGCTCACAGTCCCAGTGCACTGACAAAAGCCCAGCTGTGTGCGTCTCAGACTTCAGCCTGTTTGTACCTTTGGTGACATTAAGATGGGCAGATAAATTTACTGTGTTATGTGTGAGCTTCTTGGTCTCTCTCAACTACAGTGGCCTGACTTTAACAAGAAAAAATAATGTTTAGGGTTTGGGGTTTCTTAAACATAAAAAGAGGGGAAAAAAGAAAAAGCCTTGGAGAGGGGTATGATACAACAGTCTTGCGAACCGCATCCAAACTCCCAGGGCTTAGGAAAAGATCTTCCCAGAGACTGCATCTGCCTGTCGAGGGGCTCTTGGGCCATCCTCTTGGACATCTGATACTGACTGGGTGAGGGACACTGAACTGAAACAGTAATGAAATGAAACAGTAATGAAACAGTGGCTTGCCTGTGCTGGAAGTGTGGCTTCCAGAATCTCCCAACACAGAGGAACTTAAAGATATTTTCTTTTTTGGTTTAATTTATCAGTTTCCAAAGAATGGTGTAAAATGTCTGTATTTTGGACCTGAGTAGAAAGAAAAAAATACTTTAAGAGAACAGAGTAATTTTGAGGTGCCTTCATTCATCTGCCACCATCTCATACTCCTGTCTAGGTTTTACATCATGCCTCCTCTTGGACTTTAAGGGAGAGTGTTAATTCAACAGCAGGTAACCTAGAAAGGACTTCAGAGGGTTTGCATTTTATTCCTCTTTTTGTTTAATTTGATTGACTTGCATGCTATGTTTTTATGCAAGTCACAAAGACTTTTCATACCCTTTTTTAAGTCATTATGGTTGTGCTTGTTCTTGTTTTCTCTTTGAAAAAGGATGAGACAAATATGAAGTTACTAAGTGCTTTGGGCTGTGCTTTGGGTGGAGTTGAAGGTGAACGCCAAAGGTCCCTTCCAATCTAATTAATTACTTTATGATTATAAAATATCTTAATTAAAGATTCATGTAGGATTTTTTTTGAGCTTCCCTCTCTAGTTTCACCATACATCACTTTTGGGTGAAGTCATTTTGGAACTCAAGATAAGCTTTCTTCTCGTGTTCCCCTGGCTTTTGTACATTGGCATCAGCAGCTGTGTGTGCACAGTGTGGGAGTGAAGCTTTTAAGGTTACTGTGTCATCTCAGTAGCATTTGCTGACCTGTGCAAAGAAAAGTAGCGTTAGTGGAGTAGCATGTCCCCGCTGTCGCCCTGTCACACTGTTACCACTCCCTTAATGGGGAGCAAATATTCAAGAAAAGGAAGTGTAACATGATGGAAACAGTTTCAGCTAAAGAATTAAAAGATGACAATAGGGTGAACTCTAGAAATATCAAACTAAGCTAGTTGAAGAATTTGTCAGACCATATTTCAGAACAGAATTTGTCACTTGTGCTTAAATGTTAAATTATATTTCACTTTTAAAAGATTAATAAAAAAATACGCTAACCAAAAATGACATAAAGAACTTTATTCTGAGAGGAACCCGCTCTTGGGGTTACTTTAAAATATTGCTGTTTCTTGGTCTAAGATGATTTCTGCTCCTCCCCTTCCCTTCTTTATTTTTACTGAGCAACCAAGTCAGAGAATTTCATTACTCATTTATCTCAGCTTTCAAGCTCTCAACATGCTTATGCTAACCATATAATTGGGCATTTCAGAATGCTAACCAGATTAATTGATCACTTAAAATATTATCCCATTTCAACAGCAATTTACATCAAACTTAGAGCTCTGAAATAATGTACTGTTTCCTGAGATCACTTTTCACTTGAGATTGAGAGAACATTGGAAGCTGGGTGAAAATATACTAAATTGGGATGGAAAGAGGGAATCACGAGGGCAGGATAACAGGCTAACAAATAACCATCTGGATCATCTTGCTTTCAGTATCCAGTCATCTTAAAATCTTGGGTCTGGAAAGGACATATGGTGCGATCTGTTCCAATTCCTTCCTATCATGGTCAAGTGTGCTATGCATTCCTATTCATAAACCAAACAAGTTTCTAATTCCTGACTTACTGAAAAAGTGTGGAACTCTGCAGCATTGCAATGCTTTTAGTGCTTGCGTGAAACTTTCCTTGAGAATTGATTGCTTTTAGCTTCAATAAGAATTTTTATTTGGCAGTGGTTAGTCCTAATCTCTTCATCTGTGTATGGTTAATTCTTTGGTGGGAGGTACTCATCAGGCTATGTGTTAAATTCCACTAATTTGTCTTATGCCAACAGAAATTACTAAGGCTTTGTCTGTTTGTTATTATTTCAGAGTAATGTTTTTTTTTTGTTGTTTTTTTTTTAAGGTCTGTTTTATGTTCATTCTGTTGCAAATTCAATGGAAAGAATGTTTCAGGGCAAAGGGAAAACATGTCAAATAACAGGAATGATGGAGTACGCGGTCTCAGATTGGGACACTGGTGGTCTCAAGCATGACCAACAGCTTTTTGCTTTTTGTTTTGGTAAACCCGTTAAAAAGTCAGTCCTGTTCTAATATGACACCAAAGAATGGCAGCTTACTGGGTTGTCCTTGAAATGCATGAATTGCAGCGAGAGTGCCCTCCCTGCTGGCTCTCCAGCCAAGCCTCTGGCAGCAGGAATGACGCCGTGCCAGGCTCCGAGTCCCCAGAGTGCCAAAGCCTTGAAGACTGAATTTAAACAACAACCACGACCCATGCAAATGTAACAAAGAGAGCTTGAAAATGTTCCCTAAAAGTTATCAAATGGCTTGTGGACTGGTCCAAATGTGCTGTTGATTCAATGTTATTGGAACTGGGAATTTTAAACCATCAGGGTATTGCTACCATTGCTTGTTAAAGTATGTGTGTTGGATAAAGTGGGCTGATTATAAAGTTCCACAGCCTTTTCATACTGCTAGGGATGACTGAACCCAGTTCTACTGATATGGAACTGAAGTGTAGAAAAGTATTTTCTTAAATGTAAAATGTCCTTAAGAGAGGATTTTATCCTAGAGTTGATCCACAAAGAAGACAAAAAATTTCAAATATATGCCAGTGACAATAATTGTTTGTGTCTGTTCACTGACTCAAAGAGTGAGATGAAGTTGAATTCAATACACATTTTACTATTTACTCCTTAACTGCCTTGTTCTGACCAGTTTTAGGTTCTTCCTAGGTCCCTCTTCCAGGCACAAATTCTGTTTCTTAGTATTTGACATAATGAAAAGAGTTCATCTCTATTCAAGAACTCTAGACTACTGCTCATTCCTCACAGTCCTATTGAAATATGTGATTTTTGCAGTATATGTAAAATTGTTATTGAACTGATATGTGGATTTTTGTCCTAGCACAAGCCATATGCCCTTTTGAAGAATAAAGTTAGGTAACAGTTGCTGAGTATACATGCCATCCATCTATCCTGTCTCTGTTCTCAGCATTTCAGTTGTAAGTTGGGGGGTGTTCATCAGGCAAATGGAGTTCATTTAAATAGCAAAGACAGCAAATGAATTTAGAGTGGATCTGTGTTTTTGAAAGAGATCCCAAAGAGGCTGGAGAAGGAGCCATGGTAATCTAAGGATCTAAAAGGACTTGTGTGTTCTGGAGACAGCCTGATTTTTACACTTGCTTCTTTATTCGTTCAACACCTGCACTGCATCAGCTCATCCAGCTAAAAAGTGTCTCTCAGCTCCTTGCTCTGTATCTGGAGCACTGTGGAAACAATAGACTTCTGAAAGTGGACAATCATGTCTGTTGGAAAAGCAGTTTCAAAACCTCTTGTAGTATGAAGATACTTTAAAAAGTTAACTAGTTCTTACATTTGACGTCTGACTTACTACCTTAAGTTTTCAAAAAAGGAAGAAAAGAAAAATAAAATCCATTTTTGAGGTCTGTGGTCTAAAGAAGGGGGAATATTTGAACAGAGCTTAATAATGTGAGCCTTAAGTTTGTAGCCAATCTTTTCTTCCATCAGTTCAGAATAGGGAAATATGGAACCACTATTCTCCGTGCTGTCTGTGCAGCTCAGATATAGCTATTTTAGTGGAAAACAAGTTGTTCCCTTCACCCTCAAGTCCAGAAAGGGCTCTGTATAACATCAAATTTGTATGTGTATTGTGGCAAATTTATTAGTGAACCTCTTGAAGTTGGCTACTGCTGCTGTGCTGTGTAAATGCAGTAGTCCATTTTGTAAAGGAATGATGTGTGCCTACGTACTTGACAATAGAATTGAGCTCAGACTTGGCATCGAGCCCTGATTTTGGTCACTTGTGCTCCCCTCCTCTGCTTATCTTCTCTCTTCCAGGACTTCACTCAGTGGTGCTTTGAGTTCCCCTGTTCTGGCACTGCTGGATCACCTAGTTTTTGCGGGCTTATACGCAGTGTATTGTGTGGTTCTGGGTAAGCACTGAGGCAATTTTTGCTCAAGCCCTCATTCCCAAGAGGTGGTTGAGGAAGGATTATTTAAAAAAAAAAAAAAAGGATTGTTTTTACTGATATTCACTAGAACCCTTCATAATTTCTAGGCTTTAATTTGTGGCCAAATGTGAGCACATCTTGTATTTATTTTTTGGCTAGCAGGGCAAAGTGTGTGTTTGGAAAAAGCTTCAGGTTACACAGAGGCTGCTTGGACCACTGACTTCAGCAGATGGAACTTCTTAACAGATACTCACCCCTGCTCTGTGATCCTCCTTAAAAGGCTTTTTGCATACTAGTGGCCAGCATTTAGATAGTGTTTTTTTAAATCTCTTGTGTAAAGTTGAGAAATATTACAGCAGATATGATAACTCGCATCTCCTTCCTCCACCCTTCTGCAATAATGTTGATTGTAAAACCAAAAAGCTCTTCATTGATAAAATCTTTCCTGAGCCAGGGGTCAGTTGTCCATTTCCTGAGCCATGCATAGCTCTGTGGAGAATAGTGTTTTTCTCAGGAACAATCCTTCCTTTCTGTAATCTCTGTTTTATTTTCCATATGCTGTCTCTGGATTATTTCCAGGGAAGGAAAGAAACCACTGAAATGAACAAACCAAAACCACCAAATCTCACCCCAGCTCTGGCACTGTTGCAGCATCTGTTCTCAGGCCCATATACAAGTACCTCTATATGGGGTGATTGTTGTTCCATTTCCCCACGCTGACATGTCAAAGCTCCAGTTTCTTTTTCTTGTAAAGTGTCTCAGACTTGCAGTAGCTTTAGGATCATCTTGCTTGATTAAGGACAGCAGAATTTGGTCTTGGCTTGTGCTTGTGCATCTGTAACTTTTAATCTGGAAACACATTTTAGTCATTTTAGAGTGTAGTCTTGCTAACAAATACTTTTTTACTTCCATCACTTACGAAGTTTATTTGAACTAAATTCTATTACACCAAATAAATATAAACAGTACTTCTGCATAATACTTTTATCTTACGTTCCAAAACACTTCACAAACCTCAAGTTCTCAAGTTTTTATTTCTTAGAATTACAGAAAGCCAGGAAACAGTGGAATATGGTTTCAAATCTTTATCTAATTATATGCAAAGCTGGCATCCATGCTGCTCCACTGTCAGCAGGATAGGCAGCCTGGAGTCTGAGAAAGAGAAGTGCTGGAGAGATAAGTCATGTTTAGGGGAATGGGAGGACTCTGAGAAACAGGATATGACACAGAGGCCATGAGAAAAAGTAAAATCTCCTCCTTTGTCATAAACCCAGATGCTTGTGCTAAAGCTGGGCTTTCAGATTGTAGCATTTCAGGCCTTGGTGAGGTGAGCTCCATGTAGGCACAGGAACAGCCCTAAGAGCAGCTGGCATTTGTGTATGGTCAACACTTAGTATATGATGAATTTGAAGGCAAATAATTATTATTAATGTTTGGCAAAAGCAGCTGCTCGTAGAAGCCAGGATAGTCACAAAAATGAGTAATTTTATGCTGAGAGAAGATTTGGGCCTGGAACAAAACACTGGGGATTTAAGGAGGAGCTCTTAGTGTTGCTAATAAATATCCACTTAGGCAGATTTGTCACTCATGTTTCTGAAAGTTTTGTGGCTGGCTCAAAAGAATGTGCTTTAATTTCTTGAGCAGCTGTGCTTTTAAATGGGTGCAGCTGTACCACAATGTCCATTGACACCAATTGCTTTGTGATTTAGTGTATTGGTTGTTGTGGGGAAGTGTAGTCAATCAAGTAGAGACAATTTCTTATTTTTTTTTTTTTTTAAACTAAGGAAAATCTTGTGAAATAGCTGAAGTTTGTTAGACTGGAGCAGGCACGACTGCAGCGCATCTGGGACATTACTGAGAAAGCTTTTGAGGGATATGGAAGTCGAGTATGGTTTGCTGTTAGCCAAAGTGCAGCTTTCCTGGAGCTGCCTCTGTTTGTTCCAGCGGGGGCATGACCTGCCACATGCAACGTGGAAGTCATTTGAAAGATTTCCTATGGCAAGAACAACATTGCAGTTATGTAATGAAGTTTTTTTGTTAGAAGTATGTGAAAACAGGAGCTGTGAACTTGCAGGCAAGTCAGAGCTGAAATTTTTCCATATTCTCACTCCAAAAGGTTTCTTTGGAAAGTTTAATGGAATGCTGTTTGGCACTTTTTTGATGGGAGTGAGTGTGCATGTCTGTTTTGAAGGAGACTTCTTTTTTTTTTTTTTAACCATCCCATTCTAACAGTGGATTTCCTGAATTCACAGCATTAGGTCCATAACAATTTTAATCTTGGCTCTGTTGACAATTTGCTGAGTAGCCTTGGAGAAGGCCTTCTGTCACCCTGTTGTAGGGATAAACTATTAAATATCTACCAAAAAATTTGTATGGAAAGGTATTTCAGCATAATCTTTCATAGGTAAACCTGGAACTTTAAATCCTCTTCTTAAGGACTTTTTATAACGGTAACGATCAGGAAGACACTGATGCTACTCAACTTCTGCCAGAACTGAGGTGAAATATCAGGAGGTGGAGTTTGTTAGGGCAGGTTGCTTTTTTAATGTAAATGACTATGTTTTCTTCAAGATAAGTAACTCCTATAGTTATGGGTATCAATTATTTTGTGTGCTGTTTTTAAGTATCAATTTTTTTGAGTAAATAATGCAGATAATGTAATTGCAAATAAAGCCATACCATTGCACTGTTTTCCTTCAATGAAGATGCCCAGTTATTTTCCTTTTCCTCATCCCAAATTAAACAAGAGCCTGTCTTTTAATCTGTGTTAGGCAGTTTTAGTTGCCCTGGAGAGAATGGTAAAGGTCTTAAATTTCTATTTGTTACACTTGTGTCTGAAGAAACTTTAAGTTTGATTGGAGTTGGGGTTTTTGATTCTCCTTTAGTCATTCTCCTTTAAAATCATGTGAGGTGAAAGTGTGAACTAAATGCTAGGCTTCCTTGCCTTGTCCATTCTCACAGGGATTTTGATTCATAGATGTATTTTTGAAAGGGAAAATTTAACTACACCTTGATTTAATGCTGGAACTGACAAACCTCTCTGTTTGTGGGGGCCCTGAGAGAAGCTTCTGAGATGTCACTGGAATAATTTTTTTGTTCTTTTTTTGTTGTTTGTTTTGTTGGTTGGTTTGATTTTTTTGTTTGTTTGTTTATTTTCGTGGGGTTTTTTTGGCTTCTTTGGTGGGGGGGAAATGTTGGTGTTTCTTTTTGTGTCTTTTTTTTTTTTTAATATATATATATATATATTTGAAGTTGCCTGTTTTATTCCCTTAGACTGTGCTTTTGGGAAGTTGTGTGGGATCTCTCCTTGGCTTTATCAGGTTGTTTAAACTTTCTCACTTTAATTCCTGTTTGGAATAACATGTATGAAATTTCTTGTACTACACTAGGCCTCGACAAGTTGCTTACTGAAAGATTAATATAGATGTGTTTATTAAAAATTCAGTGTAACTACTGAAGACAACTGGAGTTACTCTCATGTGTTACAGGGCGGTGTTTGCACTACTGTGGTTCCGTGGGTAGGAAGCACAGTAATACTCTTTGGATAAGTCTGTTTTCCCCTCAGCAGTTAATGCTTAACTGATCTAAAATTCCCAGGAATTACTTGTGAGGTGATTTAAATTCTGCTAGGCGTTCTAAAAGCTGGGAGTGTTGAGGTCTGCTTGTTTTTTGATTGCATTAATAACAAGGTGGAAACTTTTTCTCACACAAGTATCCCTTTTCCCTGAAGAGAACCTCCACCAAGGACAGGGGAATGTCTTTGAAAATTCAAAATTCAAACCCTCTTCTAAGGTACCTCATGTTTTAAAGAGTGCAACATCTGGGAGACAGAGGCTTTAAATTAATCTGATAGGTCTATCAAGGGAATATACTGTTTTAATTTGTTCATGAGCATCCCAGTATGACTTGGGTTGTTTACTGGTTCTTTTCGTCCTGACTTTATGTAAACTAGGATGGTAACTACCTGTGCACACCGAGAATGTAAGCATTGTACATTGAGATTGGTAAATATGACTGGACATAATGTATCTTTCCTCCATAAGCTCCTGCTGGGCTGAGATCTATAGGTAATCCTATAAACTGGGGACAGAGCTATTTCAGTATTGTAAAAGGAGATTGCTGCTGTCAGAGGCTCATTGTAGAAAATACAAAGCTGTACCATAATTATTATTTTCTAGTTGTCTGGCTATTAGTGACCATTTAAAATCAGTAAGTATCTAATTATTTTAGGCAGGAGGGAGATTGGTAGACCCTAAACTTTTCCTCGAGCCGGTGGAGTGGAATGTAACATAATTAAAATGGTTCATTTATAGAGCACTGCTTTGGTTTTATCAATTCAGTATTAATTGATTATTCTAAGTTAAATCTAATCATGTGATTAGATATCATACTTATCAGCCATCTAGTTTATCTCATTTTTAGTCTGACAATGACTAATGGGGATCCCAGTATATGCAAGAGCTTCTTGCTCTCAAACCAGCACTTAGATAATTTCTCTTTCTGCTGTCCTATGAAATGATGGAAGCAGGTGTCCTCCTTCAACTGTCTTACTTATTCCCTTGTACCTTTTTATTTCCTCCCTTATTATGAAGCAGCTATGATGTTTACTGTTTTTCTGTTTAGTCCTGTATTCTTCTGGATATGTATCCTTCTCTTGCAATCTCACCCAAAACTTTGCATAATTGTTCCCAGTGCCCATAGAACAGCTGAGCCTGGCGCCTTGCCTGGCCTTTACAATACATTTTTTGGACCCGCTGGCATCACCAGTGGATTACAGCAGCCCCCATTCAGCTGGACAGCGACTGTTCCACAGTTACATCCAGGTGTTTTGTTAAACAGGTAAGCCTGTAAATGCTGAAGGAAAAAAAGGGTTCACTGTACATCAGTGTCTGGCGTTCACATCTTGCATGAGTTTCTACCCTTTCTTCTGGGGATGGATGCCACTTGGTTGCTTCTATTCCTGGCCCTGTTTCAGTGCAGCCTGTTTTGCACTGTCTGGGAGGGCAAAAGGAAACAAGGAAGCACAAAGAAGCAAGGAAGGCTCCAAGGTTTTGGGGTTGGGTGCCTTAAAACATGATTCTTTTCTAGTCTTCAGCCAGTATAAAGCAGTAAATGTCAAAGACATTAGATAGTAAAAAAAAAAAAAAAATTGCTAAGAAAAGAAAACTACTTGTAATTAAATTCCATAAACCTGTAATAATTCTAAGCAAACAAATGTTTTAATTCACTGGTCTGGCTATAAATCATTTCAGCCACAGCTTGAAGCCTTGGAAACTACCTGAATTGTGGCCTAGGGAATATTTGTGACTCAGGGAGAGCATTTTCAGCCTGTCTCTCCTGGGAATATATTCCCTACTTTTTACTTGTTGGATGACCGAGTGTACCCATATCATAAAGGACATATGCTGCTATCATTAATGGTATTTTAGGCAGAAAGCTATATTGGAAACTTTACACTCTTGAGAGGGGACAAGAGTGGGAGCCTGGAGGAAACACTGCTGTGCCAATTGGGTTTAAAAACAAAACAATGCCAGCACCACCAGCCCCTGCCACAGCCTCTTCCATAGGTTATATCACCATGTATCTGTTTATTTCTAATGGCTCTTTTAAATGACAGCTTCATAAACTGAAGTATCCAAAACAAAGGCCATGGAGTTTACTTTGGCCATCTCAAGTAAATTTTCCTAATCTAAACATCAGCAGTGCCTTTCATAAATCAGTCCAATGACGTCATCTTTTCAATTAGTGAAGCTGGTATTTGTGCTCTGGCCTCAAAAGCTATTTGACCAGCTAATGCTTTCAGGTTTTGTAGTGGTCCAGACTTCTCCCCAGTTCTCAGTAACGTGCTTGAAGTGGGAACATATTTATCAGCAATTGCCACTTTTTAAGTGCAGATAGCAGACAGTGATGAATTGCTAACCTTTTCTGTTGTCTACCAGGAATAACAAGCATAGTCTGTAGACTTTAAAGTTGTTCATAATATATCTCGTGCCTCTTATTGGGGGATACAGGCATCTGCAATTGAATAGTTATTAACTGGGCTTCTGGGAGGAGGGAATTAAGAAGAATTATTGGGTGGGTTGTGTTTCCAGGAAAGGTAAAATGAGGTAGTGGTAAGAGCTGGGAGTGAATCATCTGTCTGCCCGACTGTGCTAGTTTGTTTTATTTCCCAACAAGTACTTGAACTTGACATAAAAGGTTATTTCAAAGAGTTTCAACTTCAGTCTTCCTTTCCTACAGATTAGAGGGATCAAGCCCATGCTGACAGGGAGGGTGCTCATAATGTCGGGTTGGGGAATGGTTCAGTTCCAGAATATCTTTTGCTGTAGATCAAAATACTTCCACTGCATGAGAGAGGTTTATTCTGATAAGGCTTTTACCAAAATCCACCAACTGCCAAGAAACAGTCAAGTGAAGCAACATTATTCTTTTTCTTAATCGCACCTTCCTCTCCCTATGTGGAAATAACAATAAGGGCTGACATGAGCTGAAAAAAGCCAGAAAACGTAGAGCCAAGGCTTAACTCCTATCCTTAGCTCACCCTAGCAACACATCGAGGCATTGCAACACAGATGCTATGTAAGGTCAACTACTAACAGCTCTGAAGTGTCAACTGGGATTGAATTCCCTGAAAGAGAAACCAAAAATTATCTTAAACACACAAACTATTCCATATGTGTGTGCACGATGTATGGTTTTGTTTATGTTAATGAAGAGACTTGCACCAGTAAGTGGTTGCGTGCTTGGCTGGAAATGTGCAAATGCTTGTAACCTCGCTCTGTGAATCTCTTTCACTGGCCTTTGAAACAACCTGAGCTTGGGTTCCTGTGATACTATTTCTGTTCTTCAGCTTTCTACACACAGCAGTCTTTCACCAGACCTCCTGCTACTTGTCATTGCTATCGTTTGGCTTGTTGATAGCAGGAATGGGAGGGAGCTTTGTGAGCTAGTCAGTCCTTTTCCATTTCTTTTTCCCAATCTTATTTCTGAGACAAGTCAGGAACCATATTAACAGTGCCATTGGGCTGCAGCAGAGTCTGAAGATGCAGGATGCAGCATCAGAAGACACTGGAGCCTGTGTGTAATTTTAAGGGAGGTAATATTGTAAGGTAGCTGGAACAAGTTCAGGAAATTCAGGAAAATGCCATCGCCTTTACTGCTGAGACACTTGCAGGTCTCAGCCTGGGTCAGTGGCTGCTTTTTGCTTCCTGCTTGGCCATTAAATGAGTGACCCTCACTGTAAAGGCTTAGCTGTGAATTGACCACTGACTTGCTTGAGAATATGGAGACTTTCCCTTGATGTTCAGTAGGAAATCTACATCCCAGGGCTCGTGCTTAACAAACTGCTGAGCTGATAATCACTCCCTTTAGTTTGTCTTCAAGCAAGTGAGCACAGCGTGGGAGTGAGCTTCACATCCATTACTGAAACTCAGGAATAGAGTGTGCGGGCTTTTTCTTCAGTGTAAATTTCCTGTAATCTTGGGTAAGAAAGAGGAATACATTAGAGCTGGGGATGCCTGTTAGTCTGGTCGAGACACTAGTGCAGCATCTTTCTGCACTAAGCTTTTTGCCTTAACTCTTCGATAGGGTGGTGCTTTAAGTCACATTTTAGCCCAGACCAAATGGGCTTAACGCTTATTTTTGTGTGGGTTGAGGGGTTTTTCTTCGTGATTTTGCAGACTTTGGGTAAATTTCTTTTTGAGGAGTTGGAGTCAGTTTGAGGGGACAGAGGATCAGTTAAAGGGTCTGTCTTTTTTCAAGAACATTCCTTGTGGGGATATTGTAGAAGGCAAAATGGAACTTATTTAAGAACAATTTCCTTACATATTGATATTAATGGCCATCCAGACAATGATGAAATAAAATTTATTCTCCTGAAGTACCTCAGAACCTTGATACAGTATTTTAATTCAGTAAAGACAATTTCCCATCATAGGGTTATCCTCACAAGTCTTTTTCGTGAACAGCATTTTTATTAGATGTTACATGGGACAATTTCCAGTTCGATAAAATAAAATATTACATTGTTTAGCAATGCTTTACTCCAGGGAGGTTATCTCCCTGGTGGATTGTATAGAACCATGGAATCCTTTAGATAGGAAAAGACCTCTAAAGTCATCAGGTCCAACTGTTACCCAGCTGTTGCCAAGTCCACCACTAAACCATGTCCCTGAGTGCCACAACCACCTCTATTTTAAATACCTGCAGAGATGGTGACTGTACCACTTCCCCCGAGCAGTCTGTTCCAATGCTTGAGAAAACTTTTGGTGAAGGCATTTTTCTAATATTCAGTCTAAACCTCCCCTGGTGCAACTTGAGGTCATTTCCTTGTCCTGTCACTTGTTACCTGGAAGAAGAGACTGACCCTCACTTTGCTACAACCTCCTCTCAGGTAGTTGTAAAGAGTGATAAGGTTCCTCCGAGCCTCATTTTCTCCAGGCTAAACCATCGTATATTCCTCATCTGTTCCTCAAAAGACTTGTTCTCCAGACCCATCACCAGCGTCGTTGCTCTTCTCTGGACATGGTCCAGCACCCCAATGCCCTTCCTGTAGTGAGGGACCCAAAACTGAACACAGTATTTGACGTGTGGCAATGATGAGCTCAGTCAAGGGATACTGTTGTGGAAATGCTAATTTGGTGGGTTTGGTCCCCTTGAGGAGAATCTTCATTCCTCATATAATTTGTTAAGATTATTGGGCTGCAGAGATGTTATAGTCATCTTGAGAGCAGGCTTGCTGATAACCCAGTGGTACCAAATCATTGTCCAAAGCTTGGGGAGTATTGAAGAATCTGTGAAGAAACAGTTAAATCCAGCAAGCAGAGCCTGTGTATTTTTCTGAGAGTCTGAAAGACCGGATTCATGTGTTATCTGGTAACTGTAGTAGATAGCTGGTTTATCAGCTGCACTATTACTGATTCTGCCTGACCATGCCCTTATCTCTCAAGTGCTACCGGTTGCAGGGCAAGTGCCTTTTTTCATCCCTTATGCACTGGCTTCTCGCTTTTCTGAAGGGAAAGCTTTCTTCTTTCACTTGGATCTCTTGAGCACGCCAAGGTCAGCACGTGGGAGGAGCAGAGTGTGAGTGTTGAGGTTTGCTTCGTGCAAACAGAGAGAGGCAGCAAAGGGGAAGTTGTGTCTCTACAGGCCAGTATTAAAAACATTCCACAGGGATTTTTTTTCTCAAGTTAAATCAAATAATTAAAAAGAACACAAAAAGTAACTTAAGCTTGAGGAGCTGATTAAATGGAATTTATTTGCGGTTTGCTATGGGAGTTTGGGATGACAGTGGATAACTGACCCACATGCAGGTGAGGCAAGGTATCCTGGAATAACTGCATTCCCACAAAATAGAACAAGGATGGCTTTTCAGCATGAAAGAGCAAAACTACTGACAAATTCGTAAGTGGTATGATTTTCTTTGGGCTCCTGACTTGAGAGGGAAGGACTGACATGGCCAGCACTTATTTCCCAGCCCTACTGTAAATGCTGTGGTGGTAGATATATCTTGCTGTCCCACGTTCTGCTGGAACTACTTGAATTACAAACCTTATCTGGACTTACAAACCCTAAAGGGAATAATCTCTACCACTTCTAGCTGTTGTGTGTATGAGGTGAAACCATGCAGAAAGGGAGTTTCCTGCAGTCTGGGACTGATCCTAAAACAAGAACACGGCACAGAAAGATGCTCTGCTGTGTAAAAAGTGAAGGCAGGAACAGTCTGGATGATTTTTATGTATATGAGAATCTGCATGTGTCCTGGAAAAGTGAAGGAGTTGACTTAGAGAGGTACGGGAAGTTGTGAAATGTGTGTATGTTTTACTAATTCAGCAACAACCGCAGGCTGAGAAAGCTGAGTGAAGTGAAATGAAATAGTGTATGGCTAACTCCTGGGTCAAAGTTGATAGCATAGGCTGTATCTTCAGAGAAAAAATTTTCATCTGTCTGATTTATACACTTAATTAGATATGGATGTTTCTTCAAGAAAGGAATCTGAACCAACCTTACTCAGTTTTTTGATAAAACTGATTTCTGAGTGGTGCTCTGGGGTGAATTTTCTGGAAATTCATGTTATCTAAATAACCTAGGGGCTTTTTAAAAAATCCTTTCAAGAAGCTGAAGAACATCTAAATCTTATTTTCAAGTGTATGCATAGCAATTGGCTCTGAGCTACACGTAATAGGTTTAACAGTTTCTAGGGGCTATAATTTTGATGACTGGGAATGATTGCTTGTTCTTAGGGTCAAGAATGCAACTTCTTCACAGTTACAGACGAAACTGCATTTCTGATGCTTCCATGGTATCATAGAATCATAGAATATCCTGAGCTGGAAGGGACTCACAGGGATCATCGAGTCCAACTCCTGGCCCTGCACAGGACCGTCCTCAGGAGTCACACCATGTGCCTGAGAGTGTTGTCCAAACACTTCTTGAACTCTGTCCCACTTGGTGCTGTGACCACTTCTCTGGGGAGCCTTTTCCAGTGCCCAGCCACCCTCTGGGTGAAAGTCCTGTGTTGTCCCTTTTCCGCAGCACTGTCAGGACAACTGTGGGTGGCAGTACCGTGTGAATGCACCTGTAAGAGCAGCCAGTAGGTCCGATGGGTTTTAGTGTGACTTAAGTGAAGCCTTCTAGGAAGTCTGTGACCAGTGATCAAGACAGCAGCTAGACTGGCTTCTAGTAGCAAGGTGTCTTCATTTAATTTTAACATCTGGGGAAAAGTCTGAAAGCAGATGATTTTATTTGGATATATATCCTAATTGAAGCTTATTCTCCTGACATAAGCTTATGCAAGTACTTTCCCCACTAGGAATTAGACTTCGTGTGTGCAGGAGATAAAAGACAAGAAATTCCTCTTCCCTCTGTATTTTTTAGCTTTGTACTTGGTTGGGAGTCCTTTTAAGTTGTAGTTTCCCCAACTTGTGCTATCCAAAGCCATTTTGCACATACCTGGAGGTTTTTTAAGAAGTACTTATAAACTTCTAGTGCAATCAGTCCAGCATGTTGAATATTTATTATGTTAGCTGGCTACCAACTTTTGGAGTCAAACCTAAAGATTCTTTATCCCGTCCCTCCCATGATGATAAAGACCTCTATTTTTAAAAGATTCTAATGCAGAATTACAATTTTGTTGTCTGAGAATTTAAGAGCTTAATTTCATTTCATTCCTTTTTTCATTTTTTTTGGTGACTGACCCTTTTCCATTCAGGGAAGTTGGATTTGTGTCTGGATAGCTGGTGATTTATTTGGGCCAGAAGCTACAGGGAACTGTTAGCATTATTAAACTCAGTGATGGGGATCTCTGAAATTGCTCTGATAAGGGACTTACGAGCATAGTTGGTCTTTGTCTTGCTCTGCAGGAGGCTTTTAAATTTATAATCTAATCTCTCAAGCATTTATAACCATCTATTTACACATAATTTAGAGGACTATAAGATCTCCAAAATTACCCTGTTAAATTATTGGACCTAACTTTTAATGCAGTCATAATTAGTTACTTGTTCCAGTGGGGAATTAAAATCGTGCTGTTAGCCTGTACATCTTCATTGAAGAAGAGAAAGCTGTGGCTAATTATTCTGATGGTGTGGGACTGCTGACTGACTTATGATGCAGGAAGGGCACTATTTTAAATACAATCTCTTTGGAGCAGAGCTGTGTATTGTGTCTGGGTTTAAGCACCTAGAACAATAAAAGGAAGAAAACAACAGCTGATTTTGTTGTTTAGTATTTTCACTAGCAAGCTGAATGATGGACTTCAGGGAATGTTCACTAAATTTGAAGACCCCACAGAGCTAAGAGAGACTTTCACTACCTTGCAGAACAGGTTTAAATTCCAAAATTCATCTGAAAAAGTTGCAGTTTCAGTGTGAGAAATGAACTGCAGCTCAGTTTGATAAATGCAGATTACTGTAGCTAGGCAATCCTAAGGAGGATGGGGAACAACTTGATTGGAGCAGCTATTTAGAAAAAGATCTGGTTTTTTTGTGGATCACAGCCTGCACTTGGAAAAATAATGTTATGTGGTTGTGAAAAAAACTTAGTACCATAATGAATACCTAAACTAAACTATTGTGTCAGCAAGACGAATCATATAACCTTTCTGCTTTGCTCTGAAATTCTTTGGCTTCAGATTGGATTATTTCTAATTTTGTGCCCTATGGTCCAGGGAAGATGTAGACCCAAGTCCAGAGGAGAGTACTTAAAATGGCTGGAGGTAAAGAAAACATAACCTCTGAGGAAAGATTGACAGAGTTTGAGCTGAGTCAAAAAAAGCTGGAGGAGTAACATGAGTCTTTAAAAGGCTCTCACAAGGAGGAAACAATCATCTGTTGCGTAAATTAGTAGAGAACAGGATTGCTGGCAGTGGAACCAGTGCCGTCAAACAAGGGTATCTGGGTGTCTGTCAGGAATGTCACCACTGTAACTGATCCTGACTTAGGCAGGGTACGACCTGAGGTAACTTAGAGATTGCTTCCAGCCTTGATTTGATGCAACAGTGACCACACTCTGACCCCAGTATCATACTGTAACTTCTGGCAGTTGTGAGCACTGAATCTGATTCCAGATGATAGTTTGTAGTTCGCTTTTTCTCTTTTCAGTTTGTAAATGGATCTTAAGTTTTCCTAGAGAAATATATGGGGCAGGAAAGGGTGCTTGAGGGAAGAATGATGACAACCTTGTGCTTGAAATGAGCCTGCTGCTTTCCACTTCTACATCTACTGGCAATTTGGAACTTACCTTGGTCTCCTTCAATAATTACACAAATAGATGTTTTGATGACCAAAGTCTAAAATTCTTTGCATTGGGATTTCATTCTCCAGATCAAAGCTAATTTCAGAGCAATACACTCATACATACACATGCAACTCATCAAATGCCTCAGTCTACTCTATTTTGTCTTTCTTTTTGATCACGGCAATGCAAATGATTTCTAGTCTGACCCTTTTAAGGTTTGCTTTAGAGTGAAACTTGCCGTAACAGTTCTTTCAAGAGCAGAGATGAACCTTTTCATTTTAATTAGAACTTGATGGAGGAAGTAGAATACACTCCTTGCAGTGGAGCTAAAAGTTGGGAAAAGGGATACAAACCTTTCCAAAAAACCAAAACCAACCAGGTTAAGTTTTAGGAGCAACTATTAAACTTGAAGAAACAAAGGGAGAAAAATACTGTAGGAATAGTGGGAGATGAAAATGTAATGGGCATTTCTGATGAAAACTTCTGAAATACTAGTCTCTCCCAAGGTTCCATTGGATCCTTGCTTCTTTCTCCCTCTCTCTTTTTTTTTTTCTCTACACCTTATTTGCTGCTTTATTTCTGTCACATTGACCATTGCCTATAAATGCCCTTCCATTCATCTGGAATTCTGAAACTATGAATGCAAGGATAAGTAATTTCATTGCAACTAGAAGCCACAAGTATGTGTTTAAAATAATAACTCAATACTTTACAAAAATGTAAAGGTGTGCTATGATTTTAAATTTCTTATAGAAAGCAATCTCTAATATATGGCTGCAATATGTATTGATTTTTAGGCTTTAATTTAGGAATGCCCATCTATTATTAGAGCAGGAGACATTGTTACTGTTTGACTTGCTATACTCATCATTTGGAATGATGTTGGGGGTTTTACTGTTTTTGGAGAGCATCAGATGTGAGGGTTTTTTAATGACATAAATATGTGCTTTTTCTTTGAGTGTCTTCTTGGTCATTGTTATTAAGAAAAGTGCCACAAGACACTGAGGCATAAGGTTGTCATCTGTTGCTTTGCTTCACAGCTCAGTAGAGCAAGCAGATGTTCTGCAATTCTGCAGTTTTTAGGGCTCGTTAGCTGAAATGGTCAGCATTGTATTCACTACCACATTTGCTTTAGCAAGAGAGACTAGACTTTGAAATCCATCATATAATAAATTGGCGAGAGCAAAAGGATGTCCAAGGCTCTGCTACTAGTTACGTACCCCAGTGTTCATTTTCTTGCCAATTTAGCATCTGACAGAGTTTTTTTTCTCACATGGGTTGATTGAAAGGCCTGAGGCAATTCTGTGTACCCATAATATCAACAACTATTTTGTCTTTTACAGCATGAAGTGAAACAATAACGAAACAGCACCAAAGTTAGTAGGCCTCTTGTAAGTGTTACTTAGGAAGTCTGCCCATCACAGAATCACAGAATTCCTGAGTTGGAAGGGACCCACAAGGATCATCGAGTCCAACTCTCAGCCCTGAACAGGACCATCCTCAAGGGTCACACCATGCGCCCAAGAATATTGTCCCAGCGCTTCTTGAACCCTGTCAGGCTTGGTGCTGTGACCCAGAGAGCTGCATAGACAGTGGTGCAGACCTGCTTGCAGTGAGACCAGGGAAGCTGGAACAAGTTTGTACAGCTGTGTTTTCATCCCTTTGTCCTGTGCCTTTTGGAAAGGGAGCGTTTTCGGGAAGTATCGCGTGTTGACTTCCTGTCTGCTTTGTCCTGGCACCTCCGCTCAGGTCTCCAGTTGCCAGGGGGAGTGCAGCGATGGCTTTCCCTGATCTGGACACCTTTCTGTCCCGAGCTGTGCAGGGCTGGCAGGGAGCGCTGGCTTTGGAGGGGCTGGAGTGTCTAGACAGCGAAGTGCCTTGCGGGAGCACAGCTGTGGGCTGGGAAGCAGCGTAACTGTGCCCCAAGCAGCCACTAATTAGCCAGGACACTGCACCACACTGACGTGGCAGGGCAGCTTCCCATACCTGGGGTGGCTCCTGGAGCCCTGCACAGTGTTCTAGTTCTGTGGTGCAGACTTACCTAACTTGTTTTGCAGAAGCTGCCAAACAGTTATCAGGCAGATAATGGTTTTGGCTGCTACTGACCCGGGTTAGATTTGACCTGATACATGTGAGGTGACAAGTCTCATATCTCGATTACTGACGTTTTGCTTTCTTTGTTGTACAGGGTAATAGTTACTATGAATTGATTTGATTCCAAATACGGTGTCTGAGCCTTTTATTAGAAGTAGCAAACCTTTTGAGACTTGTAGGATTTAATGTTCTTGACTGGCTCAGTCTTTCAGGGTAACTGCTTCTTCTGCATTTGTAATAACTGGCAGATCTCCTTATTAAATTCAGTAAGAGCAAAAGCATATTTCCATTGAAATGAATACCTCAGGAATGAATTCTGTTTTAGTGGGAAATGTTCCAATCTGTCTGTGCTTTTATTTTGCTCACCATGTGATTCCTTTCATATATTTTACTGTATTTGCACTTATTTGCAGTTCCACATAACAGAACCATATATAGGTATAAGTGGTTTTCTGTTCCTAAACCTCTACTAGTCCATATGTGCTTGTCCATGATTGTGTGTACACAGACAGAGCCCTCTGATTGTCTAGTTGTGTGCAGTAGGATCGGTAAAATCCTCATAGTCTGTTCTATTGAAACATTCTTTATTTTCTTTGTGATGTAATACAAGTTATTCATCCAACAGATCTTTGATAACCCAGTTTGTTGGCACCACAGGCCAGTATTAAAATGTCACCCAGTGAGATTAAAAAGTTACTGATTTTGTAGCTTTTCTTTTCCCTTTATAGGCTAAACTTCTGGAAAATCCTTATTTCATTTAGAAGAGTTGCTGTACTTGTGGATATGTCAATACTGAAAATCAATGATGCTGAGTCCTTATTGCTGCCTGTCAGATACCTCTGTCTGTCACTGCATATTAAGTATCTGCAACAGGTTAGTTATGGGACAGCCCTTACCTGGCCACATATAGAGTGACTTTCCAAACAATAGATTTGCCATTCCAAATAATAGATTGAACAATTTTATACCTTTAGTGCAACTACATAATTACTTCAGTGTTAAGGATATCAACATGCTTGAGCAACCTGTGGAAGTTGTTTCTGCCCATGGCAGGGGACTTGGAATTAGATGATCTTTAAGGTCCCTTCCAACCCAAACCATTCTGTGGTGTTCTAGGATGCTGTCAGCAATGGAAAGTAGCAGTGATCCATATAACCTGCTACACAGATCCGAGCCTTCTTCAGAGGAGTAACTGGCTCCCTGTTTCTCACTTACCTCCACCCCCTTGCACTTCCTACCTTGAAATACAGAAATTGTTGAAGAGCTTTGTCTCTGCTAGTGGTCTTGTCCCTGTTTGCTTTCTGGTAGTCCTCAGTCTTTGGCTGGTTGGTGAGTTCACCTGGCGAAATGGACTCTAATTTCATCTGTGTGTACAGAAATGGACATGGGTCTACATACCAAGCTCTGCCTATCATTTTGGAATGCAAATAGTAGGGAGTTGGCCCCATCCTGGGATGTCATCTGCTGAGAGAAGAGGAGTAACTGGTTGGTGTTAAAGTCTACACAGGTTGTGTGTAGACAAGGAAAAACTCTTGGAAGTGTTTTACAGACCAGTTATATCCCCATTGCGTTGCAAGCGCGTGTCCGTAATCACTGAGTTCCGACAATGGTTCTGGAATATTGTGTTGTCATTGTAAAGATGGGATTTGTGCGGCAAAGGGAACTGCATTTGAGCTGTCCACCAGGGTGTTTTTCATGGTCACTGAAGAAAAAAAGGCATTTCTTTCAAGAAAGTCTTACAACCTGCTCTGTGGCATGCTTCATTTCACTGCTAGAGATAACAAGGAAGCACACTTGATACTCTCCATTTGACTTACGAAGGCATCATCTCAGGAAATAGCTTGCATCTGGCTGCCTAAACACCTACAGGTAGTAAAGATTCACTCCTCCCTGAGTTACTGATCAATAAGCATGTCTAAATAGTATGTTGTCTCTGAATAACATGAAGTTTCTCTGGTCACATCTGGTCCCATCATTAGATGTGACCCAAGCTTCGGTTGTTTGCTCCCTGAACTCCCAGTTGCACTGCAGTGCTGCAGGTAGTCTTGGAAACAAAATGTCTTATGTCTTAGAAGGTTTAAATGGTTCAAATAATTACAGTCCCTCTCATCAGCAGCATGCAGTGCTATATAATGTTAGACCTTTTTCACTGTCTTTACACTGGCTTTCAGTAGAAAAATACACTGAATCAGAGCATTACTTTTGATATCCAAGATGATAATTGATTTGGGTTTGGAGTACCTAAAATGTCTGAAAATCTGAGCTGGGGGTTACTGTTTGCCTGTCGAATCTTGATGCAAGAAATATAATGTGGATCTGTGCTGAGAGGAGATTCCTGTTGGCATTTAGACTCATAGTAGAATAAATTCCTGGATGGTCATATCAGTGATGATCTCTGTGCTTTGCTTAAATTACGGAGTAAACCACATTGGCCATGTTGTTTCCAGGATGTTGGGATGCATGGGGAATATTTAAAAAAAAAAAATAATCTGTATCAAAACTGTGTGCACCATTGTGGTGTAATACATTGTATTTAGAAACTACAGTGGCATCACAAAAAAGGCTTTAATAATTTTTTGAGGTTCTTGACATAAAGGTTTCAATGAATGATTTCAGAAGCTCTGTTTATTTTGTTTGATATGGGAAAAGAAATGTACAAGAAAACACTGGTTTATGCAGGGGGGGAAAATTGGTAAGTGGAATTTGCGTTCAGGGATAGAAGTATAAAGGAAATACACATACATGTGACATGATCCAAGGGCATGGTAGGCTCAGGAAATACCTACCCAGTCATTTTAAGAGTGCCAGCTGTTTTACTCGTTAAGATGAAGAATGTTGACACGTTTTTAGGTGCCCACCTCGCTCTGTCTTCTGCAGAAGGAACCCAGTCAAACATCAGACTGTGCCTAACTGAAAGTTCTGTGAGTTGACCTTTCCCAGGTGGATTCCACTATTTTGAGGAGCTGCTTTACCTGACACTCATGCAGCTCAGTGGTGTCCTCCATGCATTTCTCTTCACTAGCCAGTCCAGAAGGCCAAAAACTAATTGACTGCCAGAGGTGTTCAGGAGATTTTTTGAGACTGGGACATAGCATGATGTTTGCTCACTGTCCAGCAATATCAGTTTACAAAGTTGCTACCAATCAACTATTCCTCATTTTTCCCTCAACTGAGACAGAAAGTGCCAGAGAGCTCCCGTTTCATTTTAATATTAAGAAAACCAGTTTAAGCCACTTTTTTACATGGGTTTGACATTACACTAAAAGAAAATGCCTTTCCTTTGCCTTCAGGCATGAGAAAAGTGGCTTGTATCTGTCTGCAAAATATCATTTTAACTTTTTATAGGCTTCTAGTTGATGACTGGCCAATGATTTTATTGACTGTTAAATGGTCTGTATCTCACCGAGGCTTGGAAAATAGTCCATATCAAGAAAGCCACAACAGTCACTTGACTTGGACTTTGCAAGGGAGAGATCCAGATAAGAGGGGTTTTTTTGTTGGTAGGTGGGATTTGAAACATGTATCGCTCATAGCTGATCTCAGGGCATGTGAGAGTTAAGAAAACTGAATGAAATGGAGCTGGAATAGATTTCATCAGTGGAAAATGCCTAGAATAATAATGGAACATATGCAAAGGAAACTTCACCTGTGTTGTATCAATATGGAAATGGTGGGCTATCTTCATCAAGCCTCTGCATGTAGCACTGTATGGAAAAAGACAAAAGCATTAGGCTGTAGCCTGAAGCCCTTACCATAAAAAAACCCCAAACACCCAACAAACCAGCACTTCATTTCTCATGTGTGACCTTTTTTCCGTTGTCAGGCTGAAATGTATTCTGTACAATTATCAGAAAGGAGAAAGGAAAGACTGTCTCCTTAACCCCATCAGACTATTTTTTTCCCCTTTACTGCCTTTCTGAGGGAGGACTTAATTAAATATTCTTGGCAGAACCTTCAAAGATTTTTGGCATGCCAGAGGGAAAGTCTTAAACAATTAAGGTAGTGTATTACTGTAACTGCTGCAAGAGATGCATTTTTTGGGAGATGCAGAAGCCTTGGATACATGTTCTCTACCTAACACAAACAGGTACTTGCCTGGGTACCACTAAAGCAGCGTGACTCTATTCTTGGAAGAAACACCTGGGAGCACAAATGCATTACAGTTTCTCTGCCAGCTGTGCATGCTCTGGAAGCTGGGAAGGTAGATGGAGCTATGATGCCAGCAGATTGAACACTTGCCTTCTTTCTTTAGTGTAATTACATTTGCTTTTCAAATTAAAGTATTTCCTCCTGATTCCTGGTATGACAAGTCCAAAACTGTGATTGAGTGCAGAGTTGAGGGCTGCAGGTCGTAAACCAGGTGTGGTGTTTGATCAGTAGTTGCTGTGGTTTTCCTGTTTTGTTGCATATTGGGTGTAGGAGAAAATGAAATTTATTTTTCATTACTGGTTATCTTTTGCTTTGTAGCACTGAAAAGCTCCTTAATTTCAAAGGATAGATTTTCATAGGACTGTGGCCTTAGTCCAATATCCATTTAACAGCTGTCAGCCTTACAGCTACCTATTCTTCCATGCAAAGTCTCTTTTGTTGTGTAGGTGGCGTAGTTAAGTTAGATACCGACATCTTGTTTGGTTTTTTTCCAAGAAAATTACTTCTTTCACAGTTGTCACAGTTGTTTCAATTTGGTTCTGGTGTACTCAAAGCACTGCTGTTACCAGTAGGCAGAATACTGTGGATCATGATGCAATAATGAGGGCAAAAGCATCGACTTACCCTTTTCAGCAGTCCATTAGCACTCTTGACTGATTAACTCCAAAGGTTCCAGGGAAATGAGTCAGCAAGGAGCCAGGCCAGGCCCTGAGTCATCACTGCGCCCGCCAGCCGTGGGGGCTCACCAGGAACCCGCTGCCCTTGCGAGAGTGTGGCTGGCCAGCGGGTGGAAGTGATCCTTCCCTTCCCCCCAGGCTTCCTGAGATATCCTGTGACTTGCTGTGCGTGATTTACTCTCACTAAGGCTGAGAGGACCTGGCTGTGATCTTTTTGTTCTCTTGAGACTACCTAAAAGGTGGAGCCAGTTTTTTCTCAAAGATGCATATTGTAACATCCAGAGGCAATCGGCAGAGCAAGAGAAAGTCAGATTAAATAGAAGGATTTTTCACAGTGAGGGTTGTTAAACACCAGAACAGTGGCTGGAGAGGCTGTGACACATCTAGCCTGGGGATGGAAAGCTCACCTCAACCAGCTCCCCAAGTTAACCTTCATACAAGCCCTGCTTTGAGCAGGCACTTGGACTAGATGACCTTGAGAGGTCCTTTTTCAACCTAAATTATTCATTATTCAAAAACCATTTAAGTAGGTTCTCAATCAGAGTTTTATAACCTCATAATTAATCCATACTGAGATTTATCCATAATATTTTAATTACACTGGTTTCTTAAAAAACTGTGGTCATTCTAAACTTGATGACTTCTTCCCTGTCATTGGAATTCAAGGGTTTTCTTTGCAGTCATGGAAAATAAAATTTTCAGGAAGTGAGACTGTAGAAGTATGAATGGTGCAAGTTTGGGCTTTGGCTTCTGCCCGTGACCAAATCCTGTATTGTTTGTTCCTTTGGAGGTGCATGTTCCCAGTGTTGATCTGTGGCAGTGACGTACCAATTTCTCTTCTGGCTTTTGTTATCTTGCATGGTAACCCCAAATTTCTACCTAGATAGACCTTTGGACCTTGGTGTCTGCATGTTTTTTCCAGTGGTGAAGTACTCTCTGAAAGGCCAACATGGCACAGGAGCAGCTCTGTGTCTCTCTAGGGTGTTTGTTGTTGCAATAACAAAGATAAAATGTATTAGACAAATGTATGGAGTTTCTTAGACTCTGAGAAAAAAAGGAAGAATAAGTCTATTTTTTTTCTAATTTCTTGCATCTCAGCTTCCATTATATACACCCAAGCTTTTTGCTCATGTATTCCTGATGTTGTTCACTTCAAAAAAATTGCAAGTTACATTTAATAATTTAAAAATACTGCACTACTTTGGAGTTCTTTTTTCCTTTCTTTTTTTGATACTTTTCCCCCTAGCAAGTACTTTTTAAAAGCACTGCTTGAGTAATGTAGAAATTTGCAGACATATTTGCTTGCTTGCAAGAAAGACAACATTGTCATGGGTTTGTCCTCTTTCAGGAGGTTGGTAGTTCTGCCGCTCCCAAGTTTCCTCTTCACTTTTCTCTCAGGGACTTCATTCTTTTGAGCCTGACATTTCTTGAAGTGAATATTGAGTTTTTGTTTTTCCGGTCATTAGGCTGGCCCACCTCAAGGAAAAGTTCAGACCCATCCAGGGAGAGGATCAAAGAGGTCAATTATAAATGAAAGGTAGGGGAAGGAGGGATATTTTCCTGTCTTGCTTCATCATTTTCGCTGATGGAGTCTGCACAAGCAGAACAGTCTGGTGCTTGTAATATTTGGGGATGGCTCTGTGTTTTCTGAGCTCGTTATGGAAAGGAGCCAGCAAGAGCTGGAGAAGTGAACAGGCTGCCCACATGTTTAGAATGGGCTGGGAAGCTGCGTCAGGTTCTGATTTCCCAATCACTGCCCACAAAAAGGAGGGAAGGGACGGGAGGAGGTGTCTCTCGTTCTTTTGTGGAGGTGGGAGTGAAAAAGAGGAAGGAATGAAAAATGGAAAATAAGAGAGAGATGGGAAGACTCTGCCTTTTTCCTGCTTCTTGAGGGACTGGTGCTAGATAGAGCATTAGATGAAGGAAATGCCATGTTTAGGTTTTCAAATTTCAACTGTGCCGTTGGCCTCTGAAACTTGTAAGTCAGTCCAAAAGCAACAGTCTTCTCTCCGAAGAGGTGTAGTTCACATCAAGGAGGGTCCTTTGCTTGTAGTGTCATATGTAGTGATGTAATGAAAAAAAGTGGAAGTGGTGTCTTTCAAATCTCAATCTCAACCAAATTCAGGCCTGTTCAGAAGAAATTAAGGACTTCCTAAAACCCGTATTTGTCACTGTGTAGGTGAAAGTAAAAAAAAAACATTGAGCTTTATCTTGGTTTGTTTCGTAAACCCTTGATAAATTCTTTTTTGCACCCTTCCCCCCAAACCAGAGAGGGAAGAAAAATGTTGACTTTGGAAAGTGTGACCTCTCTGCACAGGAGAGGCACTGATGTGCGGTTGGCTGCTTTGGATTCTTTGCTGGGGTTTTTGTGGGTCTTTTTTTTTCCCCCCACCAACTCAAGGCAATTCATTAGGAAAACCTTAAAACAGTCTGTAGAACATGACTGGACTGCAGTGGAAGCTCTGCAGTATTTACCCACCTACTGCAGGCTCTCCTTTGGGTCTGATTCAAGAAAATAAAATGTGCCGTGTCTTCCTCATGGAGAGCTTGTCCTGCCTTTAAGAATTTCCATGTTTCTCCAGTGAATTTATAGTTATCATGAGTCAAGACCTTTGTACTGTTCACACAGTCTTGACATTGCCCCACATAAGGAAATGATTCTGGGTGGCCTCTCCTAAGCAGTGAGCAGGTTTTTCACATTGTAGATTTTACTGCAGTTTACACTAAAATGTGCAAGCTTACTGTGGTGACCCAGATGTGACTTCTGTGCCATCACCCTGCCCCTGGCAGGAGTCAAAAGTTACTACTTAATTTATTTTTACTGCTTCAAGCTGTTCAGGGTGGAAAGAAAGCTGGAGCTTTAAATAATGTTGTAATGGAAAGTGACCTATTCATTCACTGTCCCCATTCCCTACTTCTTGCTAGAATTTGGCTCAAGTGCGAACGGAGGAGGGACAGACGGGACGTGTTTCTGCCTGGTCTCTCCGCTGCATCTCCTCATCTTTTGAGAATGGGCACAGGGACTTCTTCCCTGACTTCAGCTGTGAGAGGAGAGCTGGGAGCAGCAGTGAAGACTGAGTGGTTGGCTTGACCAACCTGGTTGAAAAGCAGAGCTTCCTCCCTCTCTTCACGGTAATTTTTCTCTGTCCGCTGTGAAGAGCTGCAGTTCAGATGAGGCAAGTCACCTTCCTCCTCGTACTTGTAGGCTCATCTGGGGACGCTCCAAAGAGCCACCAAAGGACCTCACCTGAACTCAGGAGAAGGTGCTGCCTGTTCCCCAGGCTCCTGGTGGGGAGCTCTCTGTCCTTTGTCCAGCTTCAGTGTTTCTCCTTGTTTCCTTACTCTTCTGGGAGAAAGAGTGAGGACATAACTTTGAATTTGAACATGGGTCCCCTTTATGCATAGAGAAACAATTGTGTCTTGGTCTTTCTAAGTCTTTCTTAGTCAGATATTTCTGATTCAAGATGATCATATGGGTTGTCATCACTGCAGTAACTATGTTTGATACGTTTCCATCTGGCCCAGAAAGCAATCATTACTCTCATTGTGACACTTACCTTTCTCTATTCGTTTTCTGATTTTTAAATCTGATGTCTTTTTGGCAAAACTTGAAAGTTTTGTCCTCCCCTGATAGTTTTTGAGACCTTCCAATGTTGGTAGTCCTGAACACCACGGCTTTTTCACCTCCTGGTGTCACAGATGAGCTGAGGGCTTAAGCAGCTCAGAGTGAATTTACAGTCTTGAGTAAGCCAGCAAAACTAGATGGGGTTTATCTTAGCTATCTGGTTCTGGAGTGAGGAGATTGAGTGAGGGGGAAAAAAAGACAGCTTAATTTTTTGATAGAATTTAAATTTTTAGCCATAGGAAATTCTGGTCACTAGAACATACTTAGCCAAAGATCTGTATGTTTTTGAAGAAGCCCAGGGGTTTTTTTGAAACGTGCTTATAGTCAGCATATGTTTTCTCCTAAATATGCATGGGTATATACAATTAGTTTTTGAAACCCACTACAAAGTTAAAGCTGGTTTGAACTCAACTCAGGGAACTTTTCATGTGGATTTTTTTTGTTTGGTTGGTTTTTTTTTTGGGGGGGGGGTTAGTTTTTTTTTAGTTTTTTTAAAAGTCTTATATGGGATATAAAAGTGTTAATATTTCAATAAAGTGGATTTTTTCAAGTTGACCAGGTCACTGGAGCTACTGCAAGCAGTAGGGCTGTTGCAGGAAGGTTTTATATTTCAAGATAAAGATCCTCTTTGTAATTAGTTTTTTGATATTTTGTAGCTTTCCTTCTTGGAACTCAGAGTCGACAAATATTCAGCCTTAGAAACTTGTTTGCTAGTGGAAAAGAAAAAAAAAATTAACTTCGTGAATGAGGGGGAGCTTAAAAAGCAAATTGACTTTGAGACCTTTCTTGTTTTTACAGTCCCTAGGAACTCAGCTAAGTACCCCTGTACCAGTTGGACTTAAATGTTCATTCCCTCTGTCTTTACCCTGACCTGAGCACAAACATCAACATCCTCCATTAAATTAGACATCTGATAAAGCAGCAGCCTAAAATGCAAGTGCCTATTCATCCTTATCCAGGCTGCATTGGAATGCTGCTTCTCTCTTTTTTTTTTTATTTCCTCCAAAATAAAGTAAATTACATAGAAGCACCAGTAACTAAATAACAGTGCATGTGAAATAATCTCATCTAAAATAAACACTGTTGAAAGCTCAAGTTTGCAAATTGTTAGGTTAAAGAACAAGGTCACAGGAAAATAGATTGTTAGCAAAGCAATATTGATCTTAAATGAAGAATGCATTTAGGAACTAGGAGAGGTGTTTAACCTTTTTTTTTCCCCTTCATCAAGACAGCATGTGGTTACCCAAACTTATGATTGAAGGGTTGCTTTGTTCTTTCACTTAGAGACTAATGTTTTGACTGAATAAGGTAAATGGAACTTGTGTTGTGTAACTGAAAAAAAAAAATAAATCTGAACCTAAAGAGATTTTTTGATTATACTTTAGCGAGACAGTTTCAGAGCCTGTTCACACTGGATGATTTCACTTGCTGCATCTTTTAAATATTCATGAAACTTGAAACAGAAATGAAAGCAGGTCTCACTTTCCTGACTATATACCTCATAAAATTCTACTGAAAAACATTGTAAAAGGATTTATTGAGCTTTCAGAAATAAGAAGGCTAAAATTATGGTAACCTGCATGTGCTTAACTAGCCTACATCCCATTATCCCCTTCATGTTCACCTCATGTCCTAAGCCTTTAAAGTAATATACATCTCCTACGCATCTCTGCGTATTTCTTTTCCTGTATGTTCCTTGGTGGAGTCATTGCACAGAGCAAACCTGTGCTGGGTGTAAATCTGTGCTCTCCACTGAGGGAAGCAGTGTTTTCTTAGATCACATTTTTGAGGATGCCAGAATGTGTTTAGAGAATGAGTCAGGAGACTGCAGAAGGGAAAATTTCAGGGTTAAGATAGGTGAATGATGCCCTAGAGTGCTGACTTTTTGTGCAGTACTAGGCAATTTGTTTAAAATCCAGATTCTTATAAGTGAGTTCCTGTTTTTATGATTGTTTGACTCCTTATCTTATTTACTGAATGCTTCCAGAGATCAATGGGAACTCTTTTGAATATGGAAAGTATTATATAATAAGAAAAATTCTCAGAAATAGGTCTCAGTTTTCTCATACTGCACCTTTCAAATTAGTGGATAGATTTGACCTGACACTCTTTGTCTTAGCTCTCTCTTCCTTAAGGAAGTTTTATTCAAATAAATATTTCTGAAGCTTTCAGATACTATGGTGATGAATGTTAAAAGCTCCCAGAAAATAAAGGAACAGACTGGAGAATTTCCATAGCTTGCAGTTAAGAAATTTTAGTGCTATATATACTAAAGAAAATGCAGCAGATCATTTAAAAGCATTTGTAGGCAGCAGCCATTCTGTTTGCCAAATGAGATAGGACCCTGCAGTGAAATACTCTGAGGCCACTTCATTGAGCTCCATGCTGTGCAATAGAAGAAAGAGTGAGGTATAATTGGACTTTTGAATTAAAGATCTTCATGTGGGTTTTCGTTTATTTGCAGCCTTATATTATTTTTTTTTTGTTCCATTCCTAAGGTTTTCATTATTCAGGTGAACCAGTAATTCAGAGGGATTGGATTTCTGGCTGCCTCTGGCCATAAGAGGGTCATGTGTCTTAGCCCAAAGCTGAAATATGCCAGTGCTCTGTTGGGTGGATGCTTTGGCACAGTTCTCCCTACTCTCATGCCCTTGACTCATTTTAGAAGTCTTATCCCTGGCTCATATTTCTAATCTCCAGCCTGTTCTCACCATTAAGGAGTTCACAGGTGTTTTGTTGAAGATCCCAGTCTACATGTCCCTACTCCACCCAGCTGTACCACACTGGCGCCCCATCTCTTTTGCTCCATTGGTTTCCGCTGTGACGTGACTAATCCCAGCTCCAGGTCTCCTGGACAAGGGGGAATGGTTTCAAAATGAGAGAGAGCAGGTTTAGATTGGATATTAGGAAAAAATTCTTTACTGTGAGGGTGGTGAGGCACTGGAACAGGTTGACCTGAGAAGTTGTGGATGCCCCATCCCTGGAAGTGTTCAAGGCCGGGTTAGATGGGGCTCTGAGCAACCTGGGCTAGTGGGAGGTATCCCTGTCCATGGCAGGGAAGTTAGAACTGAGTGATCTTTAAGGTCCCTTCCAAACCAGGCAATTTTGTGATCCTATAATTATATGATTCTGTTCTTGCCAAATCTTACCATGAATCCCTAACTCCCCAATGCCCCTTTCATTGTTATTGCAGGCTTCTTCCCAGGAGTGTCCCACCTCCCCTCCAGTTCCTCATGACCTTATCACTTTGCAGTCACTTGGGGTGGATGTAGCATGACTCTGGAGCTGAGCCACTCAGGCTTTTTTCTTGGCAGAGACTCTCAGCTTTCACAGCAGAAGACAATGGGACTTTTTACCCCACCATTTCCTTATTTTACCAAGGAGATAAGGCTGTTTAGTCTCCTTCTCAAATGTATTTAAAAATCAGTGAAGAAGCAGTTCAGCAGTCTGTAAGCACAAAGCAGCACTGTTAATGAATGGAGATAAAACTGGAGTTGGTGATGGTAGATTGAGCCAAATGTTTGTGCAGTTTTCCTCCAAGGTACAGGGAGCCTTTTAAGCCATTGTAGTGCTGAGCATCACTACAGAAATCTAGCAGTTATTTTCTTTGAAGTGTCAGTCCCCGAAAATAAACAGCAGAGGCTTTGAGGAACTCAAATCGGCCTCAGTTTGGTGTCTCCCAGCATTTGTTTTCCTCACTGGAAGATGCAGGACTGTGAGTTCCCAGCTCTGCAGAACCTGTGTGTGGTGCCATCTGCCTCTGCTGCCATCTGCTCCCCTGAGCTGGCTGCAGCCAGGGACTGTGCCTGCCCTTCCCGACAGCAACAGGAAGGTCAGCTGTCCTGATACCAGGGAAGCATTTCTCTGGAGGAGCAAGGGGGAAGGTGGAGGTTTGCTGGATTTAGCCTGTTTCTATGCCTGTTTGGCACTCGCAGTGTGGGAGGGTAACCTTCCTGCGGCTTGGCTGCCTCGCACAGCACGTGGAAAAGGCCTTGTAGCAGAGACAGCAGGTGCTGCATAAGCAAGGTGATTCTTGCTTTTTCTTACTGGCATTCCTTAAATTTAACAGCTCTTCTTTTTCCAGTGTATCAGAGAGATTTCTTGACTATTGACTATATATCCTTGACTATATTCCAGCTATGTAACCCCCCCTTGATTACCTAGCAGCAATTTTTCAAAAGAGGTGGGGTTTTTACTTTGCGTACACACCTGTATGATGTCACACCCCTATTTTCTCCAGGTCTTTATTTTTATCTTGAGGAATAATATATAAATAAACTTTGGAGATATATGTAAACAGTCAAGAGTGTGTATCCACAATTTCTTGGGGTTATCATATGCTTATTATGTGTGGGTTCCTGTATATATATATATATATATATATATGTATTCTTCACCTACATACTGCAAAATCCTTGAAGAATCTCTTCAAAAACAGTGCTAGGCAGTTCTTGGTGCAAGAGTTAAACATTTGAAGAGTAAAGTCCCATGCATGGTTCTCATGGGCCTATTTTTAGTTTCTCTTACGGGAAGAATGGCAAAAAATAGACCAGGACCGTGACTTTGGATTTAGTGCCCACACTGTTTATAGGTTGGTTGACAGGAGCGTGTGCGTGTGTCTGTGCCACAGGACTTCAGTACTACACTTCCTGTACATTCATTAACAGGACTCCCAGCAGAGCTACTGGAGTTTCAGCGCTCATAACACTAATTTTAACACGCCGCTATAAAGTGCGTCACAGCTCTGAAGTGCTATTTTCAGCCTTGATTAGGGATTACTGACCTGAAAGATCTATATTTCTCCAGTGAGAGTCTTTCTTGGGTTTATAAATGTTCCTCTGGATTTGCCCAGAGTGCTTTGCTCCTCCACCTCTCTCCCTTCCTACAGAAGCCGTGGATGGGGGGGATGCTCAGGGGTTTGTTGCGCTTATGCAGATGATGCATTTATAGTCTGTAAGTGCCAGTGCTGCATCTTTCAGATATACATAATTTTGAACAGAGAATATTTAAAAAGATTCAGAATCTTTGCTCCTTTGGTTATTGCTTTCAGTTCTTGATGATTTCCAATGTCATTGGTGATTTTCTAAGTGTTGTTTGGTGTGTGTTGTACATTCTGGAAGGCCAATATTTCAAAAGTGTGAAGTGTAGTTCTGCTATGGCTATGTGACTCCAAGGCTCAGAGCTCTTAAAACAGACTGTATTCTGATGTGCATTTTCAAATCATGACTGTGTAGGAATCAGGTAAGAGACAGGGGCATAGACATCTGATGTCTTTCATCTGAAAAAAGCCCCCAACACCAAAACCAGTTAAACTTCTAAAATTTTAACAAAATAACTCTTGTAACTTTTAAACTTTCCATGGAAATACCTGCCTCATATTTTCCAAGTCACTTTCCATTGCAGCTGTTGTCTTACTAAATAAAAAGTCCTGCCTTGTGAGTGACCTGATATAGTTTAAAACAAAACAAAACCCAACAAAAAAAAGAAAAAGGTGAGCACCTGAGTGAGCAAACCTTGTCTTCCTGTGGACTTCACGCTTGTGCAGTGTTTGAAACCTTTAAAAGGGTGGGTTAATACTGAAGTAAAAAGCTTCCTATCCCCCGAGACAGACAGAAAGGCAAACAAAAGCCCCGAGTTCCCCAAAGTGGAGCAAGAATTGAAAATGTTTCAAGAGTGTCCCTTCCCCTTTCCATTTGACACCTACAGAATACTTGCACTTAAAAACAAAAATCCTTGAAATATGGACTTGACTGGAATGGAACAATTAAAAGCTCTGGCCTTTGCTGACCACTTCTCGGGCAATTACATGGCAACTTTGTTGCATACGGTGCACAAATTAGTTGGCACGGCTCTGAATTGGGTGTGCAGGACCAAATTGTTCAACACTCATTTCACTGGTGACTAAATGAGCAAATTATTCCAGTGGCAACAAGAGCAAATTTTTACCTTGCCCTTATTTTTCCACCCATCTCTGTCATTCTCTGTTTTTGTGAAAGAGAGTGAAAGGGAGTGAAGAGGAAATGCAAGTATTTCCCTGCCTCCAGGATTGCAGGCAGTTGGAAGAGATGCTCTGGTCACTTCAGTCACAGCTCCAGACTTGGTCTTTTGCCTTTTCAGATTTCACTGTAGTGAGTGTATCTCTGTTCTTCGTGGTCCCAGCACCATAATAAAGCACACAGATTTGAAAAGCCATTTTTCCTACAATTAGTGGATACTGATTCAAAACCAAAACAAAAACACTGTAGAGGGCCAGATCAGGATGATAAATTGTGAGGGTGGGGTAGCAGTTTTTCTTTTAAAAAGCTGACTTCATCAGGCAGCCAGCTCCATTTCTGCTCAGATGAATGCCTGCACCCGCTGCACTCATGTGTGGCATGCCTTCCCATTTGCATTTTATAAATGCACTATGTATTCCAAATAGGTTACAAAAATTGATAGCTGGCCCCTTAGAACTGCAGGGTTACTGCAAATAGTAGGGCACAGAACAAGAGCAGGGGGAATAAAATCTTTCAGCAGTCTTCACCAAAATATGCGTGTTTCATTTCCCCTCTTCTCCGAAGTGTAAAAGCAGCAGGAAGGTCCCCCAGCCCCTTGGAGCAGAAGAGTGAGTTAGAAAGCCCAGCTTTCAGCGTGCTGGTGAGGAGATGAAATCACAGAGCTCCAAGCCTGATGTGCTGTTTCCCTCCTCTCCCCTCCACCAGCCTACATTTCTTGGCTCCCGCCGGCTCCAAGGCTGTTGGGGTTGTGACGTAAATGACTCACAGCGAGTGACCCCCGTGGCAAACCTGTAAAACATTATACAGCATGAATAAGAAGCCTCTTATTAGGTTTGCAGCTGGCGAGATGCAGCCATATGGCAGCAAGGATGTTTTGGAAGAAAGGCACGGCTTGACAAAGAACCCAGTCTCCCGATAAAGGTTTATACTGGCACTTTCCTGTGTTTATAATACCATATGCCAGGGCCATGGCCTCTTTTTTCATCATATTGTTGTTTAAATTTTTTTCTAAACCTAATCAGCCCTTAGGTTGAGGAGTCGAAGAAGCAGAAACTTGATATCGATATTATTTTTTCCTTGGAGTTCTTTGACTGGAGTTATCCTGTAACTGCCTGAGCTCAAAGCTGCTTCACATATAGAGCGAAGTAAGTTTGTCAGGACCAATTGTTTCTGTTATGAGAAGAAAGCTTTATTTTTGAGAAATTCTCAGAGTAGATTCAGTATCACCCACTTCTACTGGCTGTTTTTTTGTTTCCCATGTAGATATTCAAGCTTGTTTGCTTGCTTGTTTTTCCCCTATGTTAGTTTATTATTACAGGATAGTATAAGCATGGCTGTTTTCAAGGAGGGTTGCTATTTGCATGTGTTTTTAAAACCTCTTTCCCTTGCAGCCTCACAATAATAAGCTTTTCTTAGATCTAGGCATCTGGTCTCTGGCTTCAGAGCTGCACAGTCATACTATTCCTCTATCAGTTACTGTGATAACTGGTACTTTAAATGACTATCCTTGACCCTTATTAGTCTTTCAGGCTGACTGATTAGTTAAATCCTATTTACAGTGGTAGCCAGAAAGGCTTTTATTCAAGTGTAACTACTGCTTTGTTGTTCTGTTATTTCCAGGGCAGTAGCTGTACCATTTCCAGTTGCAGATCCAGGCTCATTGTTCTAGAAGCTGCCTAGAACCAGGACAGAAAGACACTTTCTTCTGCCCCAGAGAACTTTCAGTCAAACTGAGTTTTGGCTGGAGGAAAGTTTTACCTTGAACCGTTTCAATACCACCTGGCCCCCCATGTGATATGCAGAGTATAAGAGCATAGCCCTTGTTTTGGGAAATTCATATTCTAAAATGCAGTGAGTTGTTTTTCTGGCTTTTTGTGATTCATCCAGTGTCAAAGCAACTCTGCTGAAGGCTGAACTGTTGGACCTGTACTGACTGTGTCCTCTTAGGGCTACAAAAATTCTCCAGCAGTACCTACATGGTCACCCTGGTGCGACTGTTTAGCAGTCAGAAGTTTGTTGGGCAATGCACTGTGTGAGGTTAAAACTGAAAATAAATAGTTATAGCTTAGGACGTATGCTAATAAAATTAAAAACCAACAAGAATTAAAAAGAAGTCTGGGCTCTTCTTTTTCACTTTTTTTTCTTGATGACTCAAGGTAGGAGTTAACCTCTTGTCTCATACCTCATCCATATCTTAGGATCCCGTGGTTAAATCTACATCTGTCTGATATACACACACACAAAACATTTGTGTGCAGAAAAATCCTTGGCAGTTAAAAAAAAAAATTATCTTTTTTTTTTAGTTTCTTGGCTTTATCTGCCCTGTGGTAGAAACAACCTGCATACTGATAAAGGACTTAATAATACTTCTCAAGTTGCATTAAAACTACTTTGTTCCTCTGTGCTTGCTGATGAAATTTCTGAGTTATTGTGGATATTCTTCAAATCCTGGTGACGTGCAAGGTGCTTCTTATCTTTGTTTTAACAAAGGAAGTAGGACACCCTACGCCAGCAGTGGAGCACCAGAGTTGAAGGAAGAACATGCCTCATGCTCCCCATGAGCTGAGCTGTGCTACTGAGTCACTGTGCATTGTTTCGTGGCATTTTTCTTAACAGAGTCATTTTTATATCATTAAGTCAAGGAGCCACTACTGTTTCCAACCTAGTTTCTGTCCTGTCAGCAGGACTGGCTTTTTTCTTCAGTTTTTGGCCAGAATCTGATAAAAATCATGAATTAACTCCACCCTGGTAAAGCTACTCCTGGGACCTGTTCTCCTTTACAATGAAGTTCCTGCTTACTGTTGTTCCCACAGGGACTTGGGGACAATTAGACTGGGTTGGTGAGGAAGATTGGAGCAGCTCAATTGGGCAATTCATCACTGTCTCTTGCTTGCTTGCTTGTTTTAGGGATGGATTTAGCATCCCCTGGTAGCAGTGTGGCCTTTAAAAAAACCCAAACCAACCAAATAAAAGAAACAGCGAACACTTTTCTGTTCACTGAGCATTTAGGCCCATCAACTAGACAAAATGGTGAGCTGTATGCCCTATCCTTCCTCATATTTTCTTGACTTCTTTGGATCAAAAGTGAAAGGTTCACCATGGTCTGGCATACTCAGTATTATCCCGGTTGGATCACGGAGATTTGGTTGAGGCTGAGCTTATCCCTAATATCAGTTAGTAGTCATCTCTTCCTGCAGAGATGCCCTCCATTGTAAAATTGGTTCTATAAGAAATGCATTAACAGTCTGAGAGCCAGAAGATTCTCTACGCTCTTCTTAAGAGCTGGAGAGGGAACGTTTCCTCCCTGGTGAGTCTGCCTCCCTGCCCAAATACTTCATCCCACTGCCCCACCTCAGTCAGAGAGAGAGTCGGTGCTTTTGTGTTGGACAAGGCTTTGCGGCACAGCACTGGTGTGTCTGGGCTAGAGCCGATGGTTTGTCCAGCCAGGCACCGTGGGCACAGCTGCTCGGCGGGGGCTGGCACTGAGCACAGCAGCCATGTATCAATAGCCCGCGATGTGCACAGGATGTGTTTGGCTCCAAGGCAGTACATAGGCAGATTAGAAAGGCTTTCTGCTGATATCTGTAAAAGTGAAATTCCTCCCTGGTATGGAATCCTGGACCTATGACTCCCCCACACGCAGCAAAACAAAAAAAGCCATCTGCTTGCCGCGTTCTTAGCACATTTCTGCTCTGGGTTTGTTGTTTGGTCGAGATTTTTTTCCCTTCTTTCTTCCAAGAAAGTTGACATCCTGCTTCCAACCTCCTCCTACTAGGAAATTAACTCAGATGCTAATGAAAATTGAAGGTTCCTCCAGGAATAAACACAGCTATATTCTGCCCCGTCCCAGCTGGGAAGACGAAAGGGAAGGAAAATATTTTAGACCTGGTTCCCTGAGAAGAGGGTGAGTCTGTGCACAGGAGGATGTGCAGCTGATACTGTCCTGGCAGAGACATTTTGCATCATGTCATTGCTGTGTGACCAGCAGTGCCAGCCACAGAGCTGAAGTGCTCGTGCTATGGTTCAGAGTGGTTTAAGTTTGTCACCTGGTCAAGCCTGGTGATAAGCACACATTTCTTGGTGGTTGAGGATATTCCTTCTTCTCTCTCTGCCTCCCATTCAATAACGGATTGCAGCAAATTGTTGGCCTAGATTGCTGTGCTCCCGGGGTTGTAGATCAGGCTCTGACCTCATTTTGTCTTTGCTTTCTGACGTTTACATCCTGTGAAATCCCCTGGGTCCTTCGTCCTTACGGCTTTGCTCTTTAGAACTGTTTCTTTACTGTTCTGCACTCAGGGAGCTGTTTTGCTGGGCATGAGCTGTGGCATAAGCACAGCTCTCAAGCAGCTGGAAGGGAGCTTGACTTGCTCCTGTGCACCAGGTCACCAGGATGTCTGGGCTACTCTGGGGTGATCCAGACCTGAAAGAAAGAAGAGGAAGGACACCAGGCTTCAGTGTTGTGAGTTTTCCTAGAGCACAGTGCTTGCAGGCTTGTGGGACATTCCCCAGTGGGGCATCAGGCTGCCTGGTGAGCTGCTGTCAGCTCCTGCTCCTGAGCTTCTCCTGGCTCCCTCTGCCTGGCCTTCTCCCATGTGTGCATCTTGTGTCTCTTGACCAGACTAACTGGCCTATGAGTTCTGAATCTTTGGCCACTCTTTCTAAATCAAGAGCTACCCAGCAAACAGATTTACAGCCTAGTGACCAGATTTGCAAGGAGGACTGTGCAGGCATTTCAGGAAATGCAGCCTGAATATTTTGAGAAACCTTGTGAATGAAGTTTCTGTATGACATCAGCATAAAAGCTCATTTGAGTCAGTAAACCCTTTACAGCTTGAAGCAACAGTGGGAAATTTTTTTCTGGGTTTTGGGGCTTTTTTCCTTTCAAATTTTAGTTTCAACACCCTGTAGTAAAACAAAACTGGAATGCTGTTGACACTAGATATTGAAAAAGAGGTCTTGGTGTCTCATAAATACCCTCTTTCTCCCTTCTAGAGCTTGCATCCAAAGCAAAACCTTTAGCTAATTCAATATGTAAAGCATTTTAGTTTTGAAGAAACCCACTTTTAATTCTTGTGATCAAGTCAATTGGTTGTGTTATTTGCTTATGTGCAGGTGCTCTTTTCAGCCTGGGGACAAGGAATTTAGTCTGTACCTCAACAAGATACTTCATATTGATCACAAAGCACTTTTTTATAAGTAATCAGAAGGGTATTGCAATTAAAAAAAACAACCAAAAATCTCGTGTATTAGTATGCAAGGACATTAAAGCTGTGGTATCCACAGTGCATTTTTAACTCATGCTCTTCAATAAAGACTTGGCATATATTTGCACAGTAAGTAGGAATTTTCATGCTGTTGCAATAGCAGATATTTAGGCAGTGGATAAGCTACTGGGGATGCTTCAGATGCTTTCTGACCTTTCTGATGCTGGCATTGCCTCGTCTTCTCAAGTAGCAACTGAGATAATTTGACCCTTGAGATAAAGAAGGAGAGATAAAGTTATTTTTAGCACTAGCTTTCTTTAGTTCTGGCATTTTTTTCTGTCCTGCCCATCCTCCCCACAGAGTGGAAGGATGCAGCTTGTTTATTATGTTTTACCGTATCTGCTATTCTGGTTTTGATGCAAGGCAGAACTGAGGTTTACCCTTCGGCAGGTTTCCCACCAGTGCTGGGGCAGCCCTTTGTGTTCTGGAGATCACAGATCAACCATGAATCCTCAGATTTCGATCCTTATATTTATTTTTTCTCTCCCCTTCACAGTCCTGGTAGTTAAAAGCTTCCTTTGTCTCTTTGAGGGAATGTATTTTTTTTCTTTTTTTTTTTAATCTATATAATTTTAAAATTGTATTTTTCTACAATTCAGATTCCAGGAAGTGAAATTTCTAAACAAACTTGAAATGTGAGAAATACTGTCGCTTCAGATATAATCTTTACAGCCGCAGAAAATCAGCAGGTGTGTCTTCTGTAAGTTACAGTATGAGTATTTAGTGCTGTCATCTTAAGAGATTCCAAATATTTCAAGCTCATCAGTAGTTCTGTGTGTGGGCACTGCCTGGATTTCCATAGACTTTCTTCTTGATCTTGTGTATTTAATATTGTGGAAAATGTTGGTAGCATTATGCATGTGGAGGCTGAGCCCCACTTTTTAGTCACAGGGCCAATGAAATGTGGCACCACAAGTGATAGGGAGCCCCTGTTCTCCTCGCTGATCTCCTTTTTCTCAGTGTCATCCTCCAGACTGCCACTGAGAAGTCTCCACCACGAATACTGGCCTTTGCGTGGCTCCTTGGGGAGAGCTGAATGTCCTCCCATCAGACTGGCTGCACACAGGCAGCTCCTTGATCCGCCCTGAACTTCCAGACTTTCTCCTTAACCAGTGCAGGTGTTTAAACACGAACTGTCTTTCCCTGAAAACGAATGAAAATGCCGGTTCCAGGACCACACTCTGTGTGTTAGGGTGAGCAAGGCAGATGTGTGGGAAGAAAAGTATTAGGGTAGGAAAACTATTTGGGATATATACATTTTTATTTATGTTCTGTATTTGGGTATGAGAAGGGAAGTTATTTTTTTCCTCTTCCGTAGTTCTGTCAAGCTCGTAAAGCATCTGTTTCTCAGCCTCTGTCCCTCTTGCCTGAACTGAGGTTGTTGGTGGCCCTGGTTCCCCTTCAAGAAGGCTTTGTCCTAATAAAGGGACCCATTGAGGGGGCCAAAGGCCCACGCACCTGATGTTCAGAATCCAACTGCTTATCTCCTGGCAACATGGAATTCCCGTGGAATACGGGTCATGGTACTAATAAAGTAGGTAAACTGCCATTACCTGTGATTTCTCTTTCTGGAAAAAAAAAAAACAAAACCCAAACCTGTATGGAAAAATGGAAAATGAAGAAGAGAAAATACTCTCCTATTCATGGAACTCTTGTGGTGAACACTTTCATGTCAGAGATGCCTCGTGCACCTCAATAATAATAAATCAGAAAGCTTTGTGAGAATACTTTTTCTCCCGGCGTTTTGGCTCTTCATCCCTTCCTCTCACTGTTCATCTCTGCATCTACGTGCAGAGCTGAAATGGACCCGATGTATTAGAAACTTGGGAAATGTTCAGCCCAAGTGTGGGGCACAGTCCTTAGTCTTTCACTTTGTTCAAGGCATTTTCTCTAGATGAAGTTTTTCTGAGGAAAGAGGATTGTAGGATGCCTGGGTGTTCAGCCACAGATACAGGGGAAAAACTTCGACTGTTTTTTATCCTTTGAGTTTTTCTATCTTTCCTGTTAGGGCTTTCTTGAAAAGGAAGATTGTTGGTATGTGAATCCTGTCCTCTTTCTGATATTTAGAGAGCTGAACAGTTCATTTTCAGAAAGAGTGATAAGATCTCCTGGCAGCCAAAACCCAGAATAATTCTGTTCCCTGGTGTATGCCCTCAACTCCCCCAAAAAAGAAGTTGGACATAAATAGTTGAAGAAAACAAAGCCTATGGTCTGATCACATGAACTGAAGATATTTAATTTCTATTCCCAGTTTTGCAGTACTGTGCTGGGTAAATTCCTCACCTATCCATCTGTGAAATGGAGATAAATGTTTTTTTTCTCAGAAAGGTTCTGTCTAACAATTTTGTATGGTGGTCTGGACATAAGTGCTTTAGAGGTGGTTGCTACTAAGATTTCTCTGATTTGCTCCTGCTAGATAATAGGAGGGAGAGACTCAAAACGATCTTACAAAAACTCGGGCTAAATGTGTTTAACCATCTGTCCCAGAAGACTGGGCTGGCTCCCAGACATAATAGGGAAAACAAAGGACAACATCCAGGTTGAACTGATGAAAATGTTGTTAGCACTGGGGGCTCAGGACTGATTCTGGAATCAATACAGATCTGGAGATCTCCTTTTTCACAGGCAGGTTGCACAGCCACCTAGCACTTAGCATGCCTCTTTTTTTTTCCTTCTGTTGTTGTTTGTTTTATTTTGTTTGTTTTGGTACTTAGAAATATAAACACTTTTCAATTTGGACCCTCCTGCTTAGGGTAAAGGGATGTATTTCTTGCATCTACTAAAATAGCATTTCTGCTGAACCAAAATAGGATTTTTGCTCAAGTTGAAAATAAGATGAAAGAAAAAGTATTTGGGACACAGGAAAAAGGAACTTAAATTACTTCTTCAGAAAAAAAAAGGTAAGGAACTGAAGACATCGTAATGAGATTAAAAGAAGGGAAAGCTCTTATTTCTGATGGAGTGCTGAACAGCTTGTCAATAAGAAGAGGAAATATTGCACTTTTTGGATCAAATTTGCTTTAGAAGTATATTTCAGCAGCATGCAAAGTTAGATCATGCAAGGAATAAAATACTGGGGGAAAACAGGATTAGTGGTGGAGGATGAAGTACTTGCTCATATAAAAGAAAGCAAATTTCTGAATTTTATAGTTTGAATAGATGGACCTTTTTGACATACAACTTTTTCCTTTTCTTTTTTCTTTTTTAACCACAGAAATGCTACTTAATTTTATTGGAGCTGGTTTCTGAAAGGCAGATTAGTCCAAATGACATTTTCAATGGGATATTGTTCCACCAAAGAACATTTCAGCAGTTTTCATGTGACTCAATTTAACTGAACCAAAATCGGGGACTTAAAACAGAGGGGCTGGGGCAGCTGCATGTCTCTCCTTCAAGGTCAGCCCTTCCAGAGAGGGCTTCTTTCCCTTCTGTCTTGCTCTGCCTTTCTCCTTCTCACTCCCAAATGCCTCCTGGTATATCCATTTGCACCGTGACACCCCTGAATAGCATATATTTTGTGCGTCCTTTACACCATGGTAGAGACTTGCACCTTTTGTGGGCTCTGCTTTTGCTGTTAGCAGTGCTGTGACACTATGGAAATATGACTTGGGTGACCACGTGGAATTAAATGTTGGCAGACAGTGTTGCAGGGGAATGTATTTTATGATATCCCTCTAAGACAACATGCGTGGTTTTATTACTTTAAAAATAAAATCTGAGATGCAAAGCTTATAAAGAGTCAGGCTGGTTTGAAAGGCAGGGTTTCAAATCATGGAAAAACCTGCAACCATCATGCAAAATCCATCTTTACTCTGACTTCTAGAAACCTCCACTGATATTGCTTCTGTTAGGGTGGTGAAGGTGACTGACGATTTCCCCCCGTACAACACAAGCTGTATTCATCTTCCTGGCTTTTGCCTGTTTATATCCAGCATCCCTGCAATCCAGATGGGGAAAAGCACATGTGACAGCATGTGTGTGTGATTTGGAGCAGCAGATGGGTGCGAATGACAAACTGTTGCCTGTGTAGGCACCTACCTAGAGATTACTCAGAGTCCTGCCTCTGTGTGCTCTTGTGCTGTTCCCCTTCTCCTTTGTGGAAGAGGGAACTGTCAGGGTTCCTGTGTCTGAAGCTTCACCTGACTTGACAAGGATCCTGGGCAGACATGCAGATTTCAGTACCTTTCAGTACTGATGTCTGTTTGTGATGTGCCTCCTGTCTGAGAAAGCACAAACCGTATTAAAAATCGTATATGGAGAAAAGCAAGGTGAGACTGACTTTACACTCAAACTCCCTGGTAAAGGGAGATCTTGCTTCTGTGTCTTTTTGTTTCCCAAGTGGGGCTGTCACCTGGCATTTCTTGCTCTATTTGAGTTGCCTTTGCCTTTTCTGCTCTTGCTCTGAACGTGTTCTGCAAAAAGAGCAGAGTGATGGAAAATGAAGTGCACAGAAAGAGTAGAGGTTGGTGTTTCTGTTGTGGTCCTACACCCAGAGCTTTCAATATTCTCACTGCACAGGCATGATGTGATCAGCTGGTAGAGAGTGTCATGCAATGTCTGACAGCATGACCGCAAGGAAATTGATGCCATTTCCAGCAGCAGGGAAATTCATGGCCCAAGTGTATTTTTGCGTGCAATTCAGCTGGACTGTCATCTAAAATTGTAGGACAGGGAAGCCTAAAATGCGTGTGTAACTCGTTTCCTTGAACTAGGCCCTTTCAAGCCAGAAGGGTCAGCAGCGCTGCAGCCGTGCACGCACATGTACTCGCTAGGTTAGGAATGCAGTTAGCACAAGGTTTGGTGTCTGACTCATGGCAGTGATTTAAAACCCACAAATTCTCCAAGTTCTCTATGTGTTAGTCCTGACAGCTCTGCTGTAAGGCCTAACTGGGATACCAAAAGAGAAGCCTTGCTCTGCAGAGAAGCACTGAAGTTTGGTGCCTGTGGTCCCATAAATTTGAGGTAGGTAATCAAATCCTACTGCTATCTGGCTGAAACACATATTCTGTGGCCAGGAATTCGCATGTAAATGTCAGTGTGAGATTACTGTTGTGCATTTTCTGTGACAGTTGGATTTTTCCTTTATTTTAAATCATGTGGTTACAGGGATGACTGGAAAAGATCCCTGGTTTGCTGCTGAATAGACATCTGAGCCCCATGTGAGTGCCCTGCCGAGGACAGTTGGAGGAGATGTGGGAAATGGGCTGCTTGGGGATGGGGTGGGTGAAATGTGTCATGCTGGAAGAAGATCACTGAACTGATTTAATTAGTTCTGTTTCAGAGGATTCATTTTTGTTCGGGTCACTGCTAGGTTCATCTATTTGCTTTTTTCCCCCCTCTTAGCAATAGACAAATGCAGGGTGATAATTAATTTGGCAGGTTGATTGAGATTGGGTGGCAGAGAGGGGAGTTTTCCTGGATGAGTGATGAAGCATTGCTCGTGGAGCTTAAAGTGAATAGTCTGAAATAGAAAGTAGTTAGTGTAAAATCCCCCCAAGGGTGTGTTTAAACTGAGTGTACTTTGAGTTTTGACATTGAGGTTTTTTAGTAAGCTACCAGACTGTACAGTGTAATTTTAGGACATTTGCTAGGTGCGATCTAGCTGATGAAATGTCAGTTCTATTCATCTGCATTGTGAAACCTCAAAACCGGGAAAATGGGGTGTTAATGGTAGAAGTAGCTTGTTTGTCTGGGTGTCAGCCTGAAATAAGCCTCGGCAGACCAATGCTTTTTTCTTTTCCAGGCCAGCCCTGGAAGCTGAGGCTTCACCTGGTGAGGCTCAGTGCTGCTCTCAGGGTGGGAGAAGGCCCTGTGGGTCAGTGTGATTTGTGTATTAGCTTGAGGGAGGCCAAATTCTCTGCATCTTAAAATTTTCATTACTCAATCTAGCTGTCCCTCAGTGTGCTACCATTAAAGTCAATGCATTTCAGGAAAATGAGCTGCTGAAACGGTAAGAAATTAATTTCTGGCTCACTGTATTTTAGCCTCACCAGGGACCGATTCCTGTAATCGCTGTGTTTTGTGTTTCACACCGGGTGGACATTAAGTCGCCATATTAAAACAAGCAAAGTTTGTTTTTTCCTCTTCAGTAAGTGCATGTGGTATCACAAGAGCTCTGATTTGTTCAAACTGTTGGACTCTGACACTTACAGAATTTCGAGCTTTGGGGAGCAGTGGCACTGCAACCTTTGACTTCTCTGCCCAAGCAGTTGGTGTTGGGACGTTTTCTCTCTCAGTCTCCACCCCCCTCCTTTTTGTAAGCGACTCGTTGCACTGCTGAGAGGTTTTAAATTGACATCTATGACAACATGCCATCCTGTGTGCAGGAGGGAAGTACAATGAGGAGACAAGCAAGTCACATGTGTCCTTGCCCCTGCTGCCGTGGCTCAGTTCCTTTGCCAAGGAACCGCTTCCCGAGGTTAAATGTCTGGTGAAACCTCCACGCTTACTCAGTCCTAAGGGATTTTTTCTGCTGAGGCTGCCAGTAAGGATGTCAATTTGACAATGTTTCAGGTTTTTGTTTATGTTGATAGGGTTTGGGGTTTTTTTTGCTGTGAGGTAGGCACTTATCCGCTGGGAATTGAATTGGGAAATTCGCATTTTTGTGCGGACTACCAGAGAGCAGTCAGCTGTTTTATTAATGCACTTACTAAACTAATTGGGCTAAGTTGCTTTCCATATGACCTGTCATACTCTGTATTAATATTGTGGGTGACTCACCTAAGATCGGAGATGGACTGAAAAATCCCTTAAACGTTTACCTGCTTTTTCAGTGGGTTTTTAATTGCTGAAATGCAAAAACACATCCCGTGTATCTTCAAGAACTAATTTCTTTGGACGCAGAGACCCTACTGTGTGCTGGTAACTAGCCCAAAAGAGAGGACATCATCTTTGAGGCTTATGTTAATAATATAGCAAAAGAAACCTATGTGAAACTACAATCTCTGAAAAGATGGAAACTGATAGAAAAACTATGCATTGAAGACAGAAGACTATTGGTAACATACATTGCAGAGCAGATTGTTTTGTAGAAGTTTTTAGACTCCTTTAAAAAAATAAATAATAGGCTTTAAATACCTAAATGAGCTCTCAGACTAAGCTGACTCTGTCTGCTGCAGTAGCTGGCTCGTTTATCAAGCCTGTGCCAGGCTCGATATTATGACTGTGATTCTTAATGCACAGTTAATGATTCCCAATGGAAAAAAAAAATTAATAAGCTTTCTGACTTTTTCTAGGAACTTAATTGCACCGGAATGGACTTGACTGTGTAGCTTTGAAATCCAGGAACCTCATGTGTGTACTATGAACAGCAAGAAAGGTTTAAATAGTAATTTTCTTCTTTTTAGCAATCTTCACTTGTTGGACTGCTGTCATGTTTAAGAGTCTTGACATTGCTGTGTTGCCCTGGCATTCCCATACTACGAAATCTTCTGTAAGTTACTGTCTGTAAATTACGGGCATGACTAAGGTGGGAGGATATCAGAGTAGCTGTGCCCACACTTTTTATCTCACCAGTATGGATATTTTTTTCTAGAGCTTTGTTTTTCATGAGCATGCTCAGAATGGAAAATGAGTACATAGGAAAATGTGGTAGAACACTTTTGCTTGTGGATTACTAATCCACCAGAACAATATGGCTATTATTAATCCACCAGATCAGTTTAAGGGAATAAGAATTCTATTTATGGTTAGTTTAATTGTTTTATTCATTTATTCTGAAAGTCTTTAAAGTATCCAGATTAAGATAGGGTCTTTAATTTAGGAAGCCTTTGCTAAAAAAGTCTGCTCCACATCTGCAAGTAGCTCTTCATCTGTCATCCATCCTTGAGGATCACAGAAGAATAAGAACTGCTTACCAAAAAAAAAAGAAACCAAAAGAAAAAGAGCAAAAAACCCACCATTATCACACCTTCCCCTACCCCCTCAGTCTATGAAAAAAATCAGGTCTTTTCTGTATTTTACTACACCTCTGCCTCCCAAACCCATTGTTTAAAATACTGTTTGATGTGTGAAAGATTAGTAGGGACTTGAGAAATCCAATGGTAGGAGTGAAAATAATAGAATTCTGTATGGATTTGTTTTACTACTGTCATCTGTTTAAGTAGTTGTGACAAAAATTTGTATAAAACCAGATACAGGGTGTGGAGGTGGATATTCCTGTGCCTTTTCTTTTTCCCACCTACAGGTTTTTTTCATTTCACAATACCTTCATATCATCTAAAGTTAAACCTGCTCATTTTAAGGGGTGGTGTGGAGCAAGAGCACAACAGTTGCCATGAACCCACTGCTGCCAGTTTGCTGTGTCGTATGTCTTCGTACCTCCTGCCCCTGTGCAAGGGAGCCAGGATCCCTGAAGAACTCAGATGCAGTTTATTGTCTGGAAATATTCTAAAAGGTCATATGCTGCCATGAGAAAGTCCTCCAAAATGTAGTCTCTCTCTTGCTGTCTCGCCCAGTGCCAGATATGATCTCATTCCTTTGGAGCTGAGTCCCTGGTTAAGTGCTTGGGACGGTTTCTTTGCTGTGCCTGCAGGACAGTCACTGCTGGTGCCTTTTGGGTTGTCCTCCTATGCTGCTGACATGACCATTTGCCTCCCCTCAGCCTTACCTCACCAACTACCTCATTTTCTCCATTCTCTGCTGCCACAGGGAATGGAGACTCACTGTCCTGCTTGCTGTCTCAACAGAGTATCTTCCGGATATATAAGTTTTTCCCCGGTTTTGTGTAGCTTCTGGCAGTGCTGTGGTTTGTTGCTTGACCTCCCGGCCAGGTTCTGAGAGGGCTGGAGGGATCAAGGAGCAGGTCCTTCTGGGACTTCCAGCTTCCCCAGAGTACCAGCTTCAGAACACTCAAGTCCATCCCCGCATGGGGCTCATCCTACAAGGAAGCTGTTCACTGCAGCTCCTCTCCAGACCCGGGTCTGTACCTCGCTGCCCCTGCCTCCAGTTCAAAGCAATGCCAAGTTTCAAAGTGTTTCTACCTCTGCCTTGATTTAAAACTTTCTCTCTTCTTGCAGCTGTTGTCCAGCAGCCCAGAAACCTTTGAAACAACGTATTTGATTAGGAAGCACCTGAACGGCCCTTGCACAATCACCCCCAATTTATTCATTTAGTCAGTTTATTGTGTTTTGTGGTTTTGAGGGGTTTTTTTTAACCAGTCTCAGAACGGGGGCTGGCCTTGATGATTTGCAGGGCTCCAGCACGTTGGGATCATTTGGGTGGAGGGTTTCCTCGCCACTGATTGCACAGCCAGCATGCAGCTCCCAGACCTGGCTGAGCTGCGCCGCTCTGACAGCTCGTGCTTTGTGCTGACCCAGGGAGCTGGCGGAGGGTTGTGGAAAAGGGATCGTTTTTCCAAATACTGGAGCACTTTGCTGTCTATGTGTCATAGCCTGCACTTGCCTGTGTATGATCACTCTCACCACACAGCAAGGAAGGTGTCTCTGATGCTTTGGATGCCCACAGGACAAGCTGCAGCTGTGCCATTTGGTGGCAAAGGTGGTCAGTGCAACCACGCAGTTGCTCCCCCATTAAGTTACCAGGATCTGACACTGCTGACTCTCACCAGCTCCAACCTGCTTAGATCCTCCTGCTGATGGTGTCCACACCAAAACTGCCCTCCCCAAATCAATCAAATCAGTAAATCATCTCATTTATCTTGATTGCCATGAAAATGGAGAGAACAGTCTCTTGAATAGAAGGAATCCTACCCAAAATAGCATGTGCAAAAACACCCTGTTAGTTTCTGTATGACCTGACTCCTGCATGTTTGTAAAAATAAATGTTTCTTCTAATATGTAATCAAGGAAATAATTTGTGCACTTTTTTGTTACCAAAAAAGGAACTGATCGGGAACATTTTGTGCCTACATGCTGGTAACAAACAGTTTCTTATTACCAGTGGAAATATGATCCTGACTGAAGCGTGGCTAATGCCCATTCAGTCAGTCAGAGCATATCTATCACACTATGCCCCATTCAGCACAGGCTGTAAGGAGGCAGTGTCAAACACTGTCAAACAGTGAGACGCTGTTTCACATCCTCAACATGCCCATTCAACAAAATCTTTTCTAAGAGGGAAGATGTTATGTTTAAATACAGGCTCTGCTATTTTGGTGAAGGCTGAAACCAGGTGCCAGCCGGATTGGATACACCTATCTATCTCGCCTGGATGCCGATTCCCAAATATAAGCAACTGCAGGCTACCACCCAGCCAAAACTGCTCATCCTTTCATTGATGATGAATTTTTTCAGCTACTAAATGCTCTAAATCCTTGCAGGAGTAGCAAAAAAAGGGCATTTCTGCAGGTTCTCAGCTGTTTGGGGGAGCTCAGGCTGCTCTATTCATGTATTGCAGCCAGTTCAACAGAGAATATTGCATGCTAAGTGTTTGGCTCCGAGTCACAGATGGGGAAGAGGAGCAATTTCTCTCACATTCCTGTGCTTTGCTTTGTGTTCCCATTTTGCTCATTCACGAGAGAGAGCAGGAATCTCTTATGTTCACTGCAATGGAAAAGAGATGTCCAGCTACGTTCTGAAATCTTTAAGTCCAAGGGAAGGAGCTAGTGAGTTTGGGCAAGGTCCTGACAAATGTATTTGGACTATGTGATCCTGCTGCAGTCTTTTTGAATCCCATTTATTAGCTTTGGTGAGTTTGGGCTGATTTAGCTAATTTTTGTCATCACCATCTAATTCTTTTACAACTGTAAAAGTGTTGTGTATGTGTAAATAAGTATCTGAATAAAATTCCAGAGTAATAGACTATAATCTAAATAGAATTAGAATAGACTTGGCATTGATTAAAATCTTCTGTTAAACACTAAGTATAACTATTTCATTAGTTCCCTTAAGTACTCACCATGAAAATATATGCTCATTCCCTCTAATGAAACTGTGCTGAGTGTTATATTTGCTTAAATAAAAAATGCATGTGGTTTCAAAACGCTGTTGCATTCTGCTGCTGAGAACTCCCTCCCCTTCCAAGGAATATACATGGGACTACTCACATTCTAAATAGTGTGGGGTTTTCCCAACCTGCACCCAGTTGGAGAGGTCCTTAGAATAAGATTATGCCTTTTCTATTTCTGTGAGTGGTTTTGGGGGCTGGGGTTTTTTGGTTGGTTTTGTTGGAGGGTTTTTTGTCTTGTTCTTTTCTTTCCAGCCGTTGCATAGTTAACAGTATTGCTGGTTCAAAGGTGCCAAAATCAAAAACCTAGGCCACAAAAGATTATTTAAGGGGAAAGCAAGGCTTAGGAACAGCTGAAAAGGTTTGATTTGTCATTCTTTACTTTCTGTCTTTTTATTTATTTAGATTTTCTATGATATGTGTGGGTCACATTTTCCTGCAGTTCTCTAATACTGAGGAGGCTTAGAATTATGGTTTATGAATTTTAATGAATGTTGAGATTCTTATGTAATCATATGCCGGGACTTTAATTAAATAACCAAACAGGAGAAGAACTGCATTTAGAAAGGCAAGAGCTGAAGATGCTAATTTTTCAGTGTCTTTGTTCTACTTTAACACGGGTATCTCGGATATCTAATGCAGACAGTGCTTTATACCATTCCTTACTCCTTTGCAGGTACTGCTACCTTATTGAACATTAGTTTTAAAACCATAAAGCCTAAAAACTTCCTAGTGTTTATAGCAAAAGCCTGAGTGTTAGAGCACAGACTCTAACACCTAAATGTTCAAAGGGAGCTAGCCCCCTTTCACTTCTCTTTTTCTGTCTGTGACAGTGATTTTGGTGTTGGTGTCTTTTCCATTCCTACCTCCTCTTCCACTGACAGTGCTCATACTCAGCTGGGTTGGGGGAGTCTGTTTTCCCTGGGAACCTGTAAGTCGTTTATTAGGATAGCTTTAGTGAAGCCCATGATTTTGTGCGTTTGTGAATGTGCAGGAGTTGTTCTTGTTCCTAAAAGCTGCTTTCATCTTTAAGTATTAAAACTGTCAGAGCTGGGCTTCCAGGACAGTTTCAGATGAAATGTAAAGTAGCTCCTTTCCTTCTGAGAGAGACTGCACACATTTAATCTGTGTGGGAGTTTGATTTTGGTTTTATTCCTCCTTTTCTGCTGCTGGTAAACTTATTTGCCTGGTCAGTAAGAATGATAAATTTGATGATGTGAGGCTGGAACAAATTGATGCCAGAGAATTTTAAGAGGACGTGGTGGGGTCTCCTGCAAACTCTCCTATTAGTGATAAACATAAATCCCCCTACTTCCAAATGTGGTTTTATGTCTGTATCTCTGTTTGCATGCATGCATCAATTAAACAGTATTATTTTCTTTTTTTGTTATTTCAGAAGGTTGACTCACTCAAGTGGATTTATGCACATTCTGTTTTTCTGAGTTTTTGTAGTTGGTTTGTTGTTTGGTTTGGTTTGGGGTTTTTTGGTTTGTTTGTTTCTAATACTGTTTTTTTCATCTTTTGATTTCTATAAAGCTCGTGAAAGCCGTGATTTCCAAGTAGCCTAACAGGTCAGGCATACTTGCTTTCCTCCTTTTCGTACTCCAGCGCTTACTGTCTGTCCATTCAAAGAAAATCTTTCCCAGGTTCAGAAGTAATCAAGCACAGCATGGCTTGTTGAGCTAAAGGGTGTCATACTGAGGCAATCATCCTTCTCTAGGATGTTGGCCTGGCAGAGATTTTGTTACAATTGCTCTACCTGTTTGCTTGGCTTTCTGTCTTAAAGCTTGAGGTCTTTTTCCAAGTGTGATATCCTTTTCATTTCATTTTTAACTCCTTCACTCCTTTGTTACTATGGACCACTGCAGATATGCCAAGAACATTCTAGCATGGTATAAGCACTGTTTTCTAGGCTGTGAGGAAGAAATGCATTTTAAAGCCAAGTAAGATTTTATACAAATGGGAGGAAAAGGGTGGCTTCCTAGGTCGTGAATTTTACTATCATGCTTGAAAATGGCCTAACATTGGCAAAGGTCTCTTATCATCCTAGAACTCTTCCTTTGCTTCCTTGTGCTCATTGTTTCACCCCATGACAACCACAGGGTTAACTCAGTAGAGCATCCTGGCAGAAGGACAGAGAACAGTGGTGTGGAAATTACACTAGGGAAAATGGATCTATCAGAAAAAATACAAACGTGGCTGATGCCACAAAGGCACATCTGTAGAGAAATTAAATTTAATGAAAGTTGTGTCATTTGCTAGGAGGAGTTTGCTCATAAAACAGTGATACAATAAGCAAGGGGTCACTCTGTTGGTTCCAACGCGTTTGTGACTTGTTGCTTCATTGGGGACTTTGGCCTCACTTCCATAAGTGATGTGGATAGTTAGACACTGGGAAATGGAACAAGGGTGAGTTGTTACAGCCCTCGGACTCATTTTTCACATTAATGTTGGCTGCTGCTGCAACATCCAGCCTGTGGAGCACCCCAGGATTGCCCACACTGCTCAGAGTAGCATGATTAGAGATAGGGAAACAAAGGCACCTGCAAGCTGGGGAGGAAGAGGAGCAGCAGATCAGAGCAGGAGCTGGCTGTGGGGATGAAAGCTCTCTGTAGACATGTGAAGCACCAAGCAGGAACAGGGAACAGGGTGAGTGGTTTGGTTTTGAAGAATGAATGTTTAAGAGGACTTGATTTGGGTCACCACTTGGACTGAGTGGTGACCATGAGTAACCACCCCAGGACATGTCAATATGGTTTCCTGGGACTGGCTGGACTGGGAGCATCCCTACGTTGGGTGCGTCTCCTCTAATGGGGACAATAATTCTGAGCTTGACACTTGACTGTACTGCTTATTTTTGGTGGCAATAATAAAGCAGCCCTTTGCTTTTCAGTGAACTTTGAATTCAGTGAGGGTAGGAGCATGCAAAACCTGGCAGCAGGTTCTTATGCTACACTTGGTTTTGAAGGTGTGGTATGTGCTGCCAAATGTCTGCAGGGCCTGGAGAACCACAGTGATCATAGCCAGGCCTGTAACATGAATCCTTTTTTCTTAAGTGTGAAATATCAGGCATATTTTTTGTGCTAATTTCACTGGTAGGAAGCTGTAGGTAAAGATATCCTTTGTCATGCTGGGAATCACAGGTGGTCAGACTCAAGCTAAATTAATTTTCCTTTAACCAAGAAATGGAATTACTTCCTTACAAGGCATAGGGGCTGAGGAGTAAAACTGAAGAGGGTTTCTTGGTCCGGAGTGGCAGGACCCTTGGAGGAAGCACAGGTATGAGGGTTTTGGCTGAGATTCTGAGAAAATATAAACTTTGGTAGATGCATCTCGTTGCAATTTTTGCATGCCAGTTATTTGCTGAGAGACCAGCTTTCATAAACATCAGATCTTGGTTTTGTACCAGTAGAGAGCAAACATAACAGTATAGAGGAGTAAACAGGGAAACCTGGCACAGCCAGTGTTTCCACCAACAGTATATGGAAAAGGAAATAATTACACTAAAACGAGGGGGCCAGTCATGAGGCCGTATCAGGTAAAAATATGGTGTGACATTTGTGATCTTTGATTCCTGTCTGCATGCGTGGTTTGTCTCCAGTTATGGAGGTAAATAGTTGTAAGTAATAACTGAAAATTTCCTTGGAAAAGGAAAGGGTAAGTAGAAACAGCTGATGGAGAACATCAAAAAACCTCATCATATGAGATGCACGCAGCTTTCCTCATTTTTCAAAGTAGTTTTAATCTCTTGCCTTGGAATGAGTGTTTTGGAAACATGTTCTGCGATAAGCATAGGTTGTAAATCTCCTCCTCTGACCTGGGAGAAGGCATTTTCTTTGGAAAAGAATGTTGGGACAAATAAGCAAGAAAATATTAATAAGTGTAAGTCATTACATGTCACATTAGCCCTCCTATCGTTCATTCATATGTCTTTATATTTGCATTAAGCAATGCCTGTGTGTATGGGAACAAACACTATTCAGAAGAGATCTCTGAGTAGCTGTAAAAAAGTGCCATAATTCAGTGGAGAAACAGATCTAAAGCTGTCACTAACTATCGTGCTTGGTATAAAACACACATGGCTATTTAATCAAATGTCCCCCGCTTTTGGTAATTTCCTCGTTGATAGATCAGCTGTCCTTCTGCCAGATCAGCATTAAACATCTGGCTAAAGTTTAATCTACGGCAGTGGGAATTTTGTTGGTATGAGCAGTGTTGTGATGCCAAATGTGTTTTGGCTCTGAATGTAAAGGTACAATGTGATAACAACAACTCCCGAGTCTTCTCATCCTCATTATGAAGCTAAAAGCTGTGTGAAATAAATGGTAAAAGCTAACCTGCTTTTTCAAAGAAAACGTGTCGTGGATATAAAAGCATGAATGTTTCAATTCAAGCTAATGAGTGCAATTTATCACTTACCTCTGCTTTTCTTTGGTTTTCAGCTCATGGGGCATTCTGAATGGGATCACAAACGAGGACCCAGAGGCTCACAGGTCAGTTACTCAGCATCTTGTGCTTGATTTTGGCTTTTGGTAAATTTGAGGCATTCGAGTAAATTTGCCATCTGAGATTGGCGAAGTTGTTCGTTTTGTTAATATTTGCAGGATTGAATCAATGGAACAAAGCATAAAACCATGACAGCTTTCATTAATAAAATTTTTGAGCTGTAATCCAAACAGGTGATTCATACAGAGCTGATACGAGCAACAGATAGTTTCTTTAAGTAGCAGGAAGATGGATTGGATGTATTGAGAAAGCATTTCTTGCTCAGTTGTCTCCATCAGGACATCAAAGGGATGCAATTTCAAATAATATGTGTATGTTTTGTGTTTGCTGGGGTTTTTTTAAACCTGACAAACTTGTAAAACTTGGATAGGCCTCTCACCACTAATCTATTCATTATTGAACAAGGTGTTAGAACTGTGTGGGGAGGTGCAGGAAAGCCATGAGTAGCTACTGGTTTGTCCTTGACACATCATTGAAAGGAAATTATGCTAGTTGTGTAAATAGCATCACCTGATACATTTTTAAAATATCTACAGAATTACAATTGCTGCGAATGAGACATCACTACCAATATTGTGTTCAGGAATTTTCCTGCTTGGATAAAGCAATCTTTCCCATCTAGTGTTGAAATTATGTAAGTTAGGGCTCTGGTATTTTGGAATTGCTTTTACTTCAGATGAAGGATTTTTATATGGATACCTTGTACAGCAATCCAGACATGCCATAGAAAGGTGGGAAAAAAAAATCAGGTTCCCAAAAGGTGGGAAAAGAAAATCACAGACTCATAGAACAGTTTGGGTTTGGAAGGGACTTTAAAGATCATTTTGTTCCAACCCCCCTCTGCCATGGGCAGGGACACCTTTCACTAAACCAGGTTGCTCAGAGGCCCATCCAACCTGGCCTTAAACACTTCCAGGGATGGGGCATCTATAGCTTCTCTGGGCAACCTGATCCAGTGCCTCATCACCCTCACAATAAAGAATTTCTTCTTAACATCTAATTTAAACCTACTCTCAGTTTGAAGCCATTTCCCCTTGCCTTTCACTACAGTTCCTGATAAAGAATCCCAAAATGACCCAAACTTTCTTATTACTGTGTGCTATCCTAGTGCCCAGTCACAAAAAGCAAGGAAGAAAAGTTTCATTAGAGGGAAGAAAATAAGCCTCAGTTATTCCACTGTAGCTTCAGATTATCTCTTTTACATGGCTCTGAAAATTGTCTTGATAGAAGGAGTGTTAAACCTAATTTAAGTAGTTCCCAGAAAGGTTATGAGAAATTTAGGTTCTGATTTTTGCCCTTAATATGAAAGACCTGTTTTCTCCTTTTGTGGCTCTGTTGCATTGTCGCCAGCTTGTGTCTTTAATAAATGTACCCATTGTTAAACAAGATCTTGCTTAAAAATGAAGGTGAGGGATGTGTTAAGGAATACTTCTGCTTCAAACCTAACACATCAGGTGTTTAAAGTTGGAGTGGCTGTTACCTGCAGGATCTGCCACAGGGTTGCTTATGGTGTTTCCCTTGGTCAGGAGGGCTTTCCTTCAGCACAGAAATGGGACTTGGGAGAATAGGTCTCTCCTGGACAATGGTAGTGCAACCTGTGCTGCCCAGCAAGCAGTGAGGGGAGAGTAAGGAGCAGGAAGGGGTTTAAGCTTAGGTTATTGGGAGGTAATTTTTTAATTTTCTATGATCTTTTAATACATGTGGGGTAATGAGAAGAAAGTGGGAAGCCAGACCTTAGGAAACCACCTGTGTATCTGGATGTTAGAAATGTCACTTGTGAGAACAGAAAGTGCAACCTCTGGTTTACTATAATGCAAAACTAAAATCCACATACAAACCCGTAAAGTAATTCTTCCGAGACACATTAACAATGCTCTGATCCAGCGAAGATTTTTTTAAGAGCAAGTGGGTTTTCTATGGCATGTGTTGAAACATGAGAGCAAACTACTACAGTGCATGTCATACTTCTTAATGACCCACTCGGAAAACATGTTCCTTTCTGCACGTAGGAGTTAAATGCAAAGTGCTGTAGTTACAGGTAGCGATGGATGTCAAATGAAATACGCCGGGGCTTGTGGGAATTTCTGTTTGCAGGAGTTTGTCTCGTGATAAGCATCTGCAATTCAATAGAATGTAAATGGGACAAGTAAAAAGCTGTCTTTACAATATTTAACTTGCTCCTGACTTCTACACCATTACACTTCCCTTTTTAATATATTGTGTGCGTGCGCACACACACACACACACACGTATATGTTGTAAGTGTGTATGTTGTAGGATTCCTTTTCTTTCAGAATAATTATACTATTAAGGTTACTGTGATTAGAGTGAATTATAGGTTGCCTTACAAAGATCAATGAGTTCCTGGCTACCTACTTGTGTTTTTTCTCCTTCTCTTTTTCTTCTCCGAAGACAGGACTTCCTGCTGTAAGTGCTTCATGCAGAGAATTTACTCTGTGGATTTGAAATCAAACAGAAAGGGCAAAGTGAATTTCATTACGTTCTGTCCTTTATTTGCAAACTTAATACAGGCTAGAATTTAGAATTTAGGCATGAAACTTTAAAATTGAATTCCAAATTCAAGAAATTCCTAAACATTTAATCCACCTAAAGAAATCTCTCTCAAATATACACATGCAGTCTGTAGAACCACATCATCTCACTCGTGTGAGGGGAAAATATTCCTACCCATTTGTAATGTCAGCACATGCTACAAGAAAATGTGACTAGCAGAATTCATCCTTGGCATATTATTGCTCTGCAGAAAAATTATGGAAATTGTATTTTAATCATTTTTCTAAAACACAGTACTTGATGGTTCTAAGATGTTTCAGGTGGGACCCACGGCACGCTTTGTGCACACGTTTTTACGAGGGACCTTGAATGTGTGGGAGTAATTTGTTGCTCTGTCACCAGGACTTGTTTGGCTTGCTGGAGACGTAGGCGTAGCCCCAGGAGTCAGTGGAATCGAGCAGTCGTTCCTCCAGCATTGTAAAAGAATGAGAGAGAAACACAGGTCCAGTGCTTTTAATTCTCTTTAAATATAAAAGCTCTCAATTATATATCTGAGGTGCTGCATTTTACCCCTCCAGTTCCTAAGCAACAGCTATTTTCAGATTGAGTGCGTCTGGTGTTGTCTACCTACTTCAGGCTTTTACGAGGTGGCTCGTCAGAGAAAGCTGGGCTGTTCTGTGTCTCCACTGACTCCCTTTCTCGTGGCACTGTGAGGAGACAGATGCTTTAGAGAAACGGGAGAAGCTTGGGTGTAACCGGTCTCGACCTCGCAGCTGACAAAAACTTGTGTACATCGGGGAGCTCTGCCATCTACAATGAAGCACAGGAGTCAGAAATAAGGTTCTTGACACTGATTTGGGAGAAGCCGTTTTCTCAAGTCCGGAAAAGCCTCTAGAGCAGATTCGCAACCATGAGCCGGAAATCTCTGTACTTGCTGAAGCGTAGGTGGGAGTCGATTCCCGCTGCTGACCAGGTACAGTGCTCTGGTGAACCTCTTGTGTCTCTGTCTACCCTTGCAGTGCCACTGTAAAGAGATTTACATTGATTTAATGGGGGTGGTTGGGGTCCTCTGCATACAGAGAGAACCAGCTGATTATTACTTGTCATTTCCATGATAAATACTGCAAAATATTAATAAAGCTGATTTTGCAGGAGCATGTGCTTGTGAATGTAGAGCTACCATGACAGCCCACTAATGCAGACTTATTTAACCAACAGAATTTCCCTGTCTCAAAAATGAGACTTTTCTAAATGCTTTAGGAGTGTTTTAAACTGAGGGGCTGAGGAAAAGTGTAGTCTACTGTCGAAGGGTTCCTCAGTGCATGTCCTTGATGCATCTCATATCCTACACATATGTATGAAACCACTGATGCATTGGCAGAACCTCAGCGTTTTCAGGATCATCTTGGTTGATGCGTCATTGCAAGTATGTGAACAAGGAGGAGAATAAAGCAGATGTAAAAAAAAATGTAAACATCTGCTGGGAAAAGCACATGTAAAAATTGGGGGATGCTGTTTGGAGCAAGCTTTGTCACCATAAGTAGGACTAAGACGAGATGAGCTGCAGTACAATTAGTATATTTCCTACTTCTTGATCCAGGCACTCCAGGGTTCTCTGATTTTTTATTTTTTTTTTCAATATCTTGGTCTGTAAAGACACTAAAAAAAATAATTCTAGAAATAATATTGAAAGGAAAGTGGAGGTGTTTGCTTAGTACACGTTTCAACTCAGTTTTCTGTTTATAAAATGGTTGACTATGAAGAAGTGCCTTTATCAGTGATAAAGAGGAAATTCAGGAGAAAATTCTTCAACAGAAAGAAGGATGGACATCAAAAATGCTTATCGGTTTTTGAGAAGCAACCTCCTGTACACTTTTTTATTGAGAGAGGGAGGGGAAGGGCAGATTACATGCCATACTTTACAGAATTGTAGGATTTTAAAGCTAAATTAGACCACTGAGAACATCTAGGGATCTCAGACCTATTACTAGTCAAAAATACTATGTCACATCATAATTCACAATATATAATAATAATAATAAGGCATAGTTCATGAATACCTTTTCATTGTATTGAAATAGAATTGAATTGATCCAGTTCAGTCAGACTCTCTAAAATCTCCTGGTAAAAGAGGGTTAAATAAATGCTCTCTTATGAAGGGAGTAATTTATAATCTTGTTTCTTTTAAGATGTAGAGACACTAATGTTGTTTCAAAGGAAAGCTGTATTTCAGCTTCACACTTCCAGCATTTCTTTTTCCTTTTAATCACTGTAACCTAATGTTGTGTTGCATCATACTGTGTTACAGTATGATGTGTCGGGGAAAAATAAGTATTCCTTACCTAGGTGTGAGGTGTGCTTTACTGCACTGAGCTGTGCATCCATTCCATCATCAGTCCCTCAGCCCCTCTGGAGGGTTTTAAAAGAGGAAAGGAAATTTCCCTGACCCATCTACTACTTGAGGAGAGTGAGACTCAGTAAGTGGTGCACACAGATGGGGTTGACTTGAGCGTAGTGTGAATCTGGATGGATTGACCGAAGGGGGGAAGATGATGTTCAGCTTCAGACACACAGGTATTTGCCTGGCTGTTGGCATTGCTCCTTGCACTGGCTGGCATAAGTGGAGTGGGGCTGCTCTGCTTGTTCTCCTCCTGCCTTGCTCAACAGTGCCTCGTAAGAAAATGCAGTTACTGTGCAAGATGACAACCCCAAAAAGGCAACTTCTCTAGTGTTTTAGGTTGGTCCTGTTCATAAGTTATTGTATAAAAAAATACCTCTGCCTTTTGCTGCAAAATAATTTTTTAGTGCTTAAAGCACTACCTTACTATGTTCTAAGCTAACCTTGAGGAAATTATTTTGATAGATAAGTAGTAACATTGTAGGTTACTTCTCTATTCAGAGTAGATAAAAGATATTTATGTTAAAAAATGACAAAACCTCTCTAAACTGGCTTACTGTACTACCACTTTAAAAATAATACTAAAGGAAGGAAATAAAGTCAAACTCTGAAAGTGGGATTTTTGGCTTGATCTTGTTTAAAACAATAGAGCAGGTCTGACTTTTAAGAACGTAGGAGCTGTAAGTCCACAGTGAAGTCTGATACTCTATTTGAACACGCTTTCTGTCTTTTAAAAGTTATTAAGTGATTTGTTATTCCTCATCTTACATACTTAACATCAAATCAAATTACACTCCGAACCATTTAGGCAAGGGTGAGCAGGTTGAGAAGTAAAGGTAGTGGCAAAACAAGAGTAGTTATGATGTCTATAGACAATACTGTTGAAGGTTGATGGGGTTTTTTGTTACATAATTTTATTTTTGATCTTTGAGCATCACTTACGCTCACAGACACTACATCACAGAAGTTTCCATGGTTCCCAGGGTCTGGTATGACAAAGGAATGTTATGCTTGGTGTTTTGCATTTTGTGTGTGTGAAAGGGTGAGGAAAGTGGATTTGAGTGTGAAACCTGAATTAGATCTATTTGGTTTCAGTTGATGAGAAATGTCTGATCTAGCTATACTTTTTTATATGTGGAATAATTTTATCCCGTGGGTGTTTTTCATGGGTAAATTTAAGCAAAATAGTGATGGATTAAATGTTGTATATTAAGGTCTATTTAACAGACTGTAGTCTCTTAGCGCTTAAGTTTTGAATGACTTTCTCAATAACTTAAGAAGGAGTTACCTTTATAGATCTAAGGAAAGAATTTATGAATGCTTTTCTTTTTTGTCCATCCGGCTGTTCACATTGCCTGAAAGTGTTCCCTGAAGTTTCTGTAAGGTTTGGGGGGAAAGTCTCTGTTGGTTTTATTTGGTGTATGTGCCTGAGGTTCTTGTTTCTTGAACTGATCCTAGTTTTTTATCCCTGAGAGGTGTAACTAAGAATGATTTCACTGAATGAATATGGATTTCAAAATGTTGTGGTAACCAGATGAGCCAGAGGTGTTAAATATTTGCTGCAATGCTGTTGAGTGTTTCTCTCTGTATGAAATTCCCTTTAGATTTCATGAACCATAGCCTTTGAGCATAATAGGTATTTGATACTGGTCCTAAGACAGGAAAAATCTTCACACATTATCCCATGATGGAAGCTGAATTTAAAAACAGAAAGTAGATTTATACAACAGTGTAAAAACCTGATAACCAGTAATTGCTGTAGGGATTTATATAGCTGTAGATAGTTAAAAAGAATGTACTATGCAGATAAATAAATGTAGTAATATTTCTTCAGCTAGAAATGCATGCTTATAGCAGTGTAAGCAGCAGTAATGCTTTCTGTACCATTAAGTCACCAGTTTAGATTGGGATGGATTAGTGTAAAGCCCTTGAAGTGATGCCTCTCTCACCTTCCAGTGAATTACAGCACAGCTATTCCTGAGGCATTTTGCATGTACAGTGCTATATCTTGCTCCTAACCACTGATACAGTGGGTGGGAGAAACTCCCAGAGCCTACAACCCATGCAGGGTGCTAAACAGCAGATAAACTGATCTTGATATGACTTGAGTCATAACTGTGAAATGATGAATCAAGGGATTTTCCAAGAGTCAGTCTGACATCCCATTACATCATGCAGCCACCACATTTTCAGTACGTTTATGTATAAAGTAATTCTGATGGATTAAAGCTGCTGTAAAGAAATGGATGAGATTCACTTTGTGAGGACTGGAAACTGTGTTTTAGCAGATTTCTTTTTTTCTTCATTATTTTTTATTTTTTTTACTAATGGCTCACCTCAGCCACAGACCTTTTTGCTACCTGCATCTTGCCTTTCTGCCCTGAATGGTCCTCACTTATAATCCCTGTACATCCATGAGGATGGCTACAGCATATCTGATATTTTTAAGACGGTGCTGGAGCTCCTGTGCTTTATTTTTCTCTCAGGTGTCCACTATATTCAGACTTTTTGCTGCTGTGCAGCTTCTGCATCCAGCAGCCTGACAGCAGTATGGCACTGCTGAGGTTTAGCCAGAGCCAGCTTCTCTGGGAACTTCATGGTGAGGAAGCACAAGCCTCTGCAGGACAGCAGTCCTTGCACCTCTGCAGCAGGCACGAACACAGCAGTGTGGATGTTTGTGCATCGGGGGCCGTGGCAGAGCCTGGCTCACAGCAGGACAGCATCAGTGAACTGAGTGAAAACCCCCGTGCAGCAGGGGTTCGTGGTAGGGGTCTCCTCTCTGTGCAAAGCTCGTGAAGCTTTTCGTAGAGAAGAGAATAATGGAATTGTTCTGGCCAGGAGGCCTCGGAGCAGTCAGTGCGGGACTGTGAGTGGCCCTGGCTCACAGCTGGCCTGTGGATTAGGAAAATGCGCAAAAGAGCCGGGGCAGCAGGAGCCGAGAAGCTCCTCCTCCTTTCGAGTGCCTGTGCCTGGTGGGCTGTGCCTAGTTATTCTTTTTGCCCAACCTGTCTCCCAGACAGGCACATGGGGGGAGCCATCCCGCCCATGGCATCACCACCACCTCAACACGTGGTCTCTTGAGGAGGCTTCAGTGGCGGCAGAATAGCAATCACAGCCATGGAGAGGCAATGCAAGCCAAGGTCAAGGTCATGCATGACCTCGTATCATTGCATTTACTTAGAAGTGTGTGCCAGCCATCAGTCAGATGGGCCACAGGAGCAGCCCTGTGAGAGGCTGCAGGAGCTCCCAGCTCCGCCTGTACCTCCAGTTCATTCAAATCCATGCACGCAGGGATTACACCCTTGTCAGTTGTAGCTCATCTCTCCCCACACTTTCACATTAGAAAGGCCCATGGGGAATACATGCTTGAAGCACGATTCCTGGTGGGACACATAACAACAGTGATCCTTGTATCTAATTCAATCCCTCTTATTTTACCTAAAAGCAGTTTACCAAAAAACAAAAAAAAAGTTTCCTGTTAAGAATGTTTTGTGGTTTTCCACAGTCATTCATTGTTAATAAAACCTTACATTATCCTTTCATTCAGCAGACAAGATTTCAAAGCTTTAGTGGCAGAGCAGAGATTTGTGGAGTTTGGGATGTTATGAGAAAGAGGCCTCATGGGAAGGTTGTGGGTTGTTTGGAATATGGAGCTGTGGCTGGGGGAGGAGAGTTGCTTTTGCACAGCAGGAAAGGTGCAGAAAGCTGAGGCTTGGATTAAGAAATGATCTATGAAAAACTTCCTTGCTTTCTAATGAAGCAAATGAATGATGTAGAGCAGAAAGCTATCTCGGAGAAATAACCTGACGCAGACTTGGCCTTGCTTCTCCTAGAAGGGAGGAACTGAGCCACAGGCACTAAGACTGTAGGACTATTTCTGTTTGTCCCACAGGATTTCTACCCTGCAGCTCCGAGAAATGTGCAGGAGGGGAACAGGATGGTAATGACACCTGAGAGAGATCCCTCTTGCTTGCCAGTGTATCACCACTGCTGCTCAGGACGTGACCAGAAGGGTTCCTTGGGCAGTCAGGACTGTAAGGATGTGCATTTAGGCTACAGAACCGATGTTTCCAAAGTACAATAGAGACCAGTTCGTTTCAGAAGGATCAGCACCAGGAATGTATTTGTCATCTGGCGTGGCTTCGGCCAGGCAAGAGCTGGGGCAGGGAGTCTCAGCGCTGTACATCTCTCCGTGCTGGGAAATGGCAATAAAATATCCATAGCGACTCCCAAAAGCCTGAAGGATGATAGAGAAATTGCAGTAAGTGTTGGAGGGCTGTGAGGGGCCAGGAGGATAAAAGACAAGATCTGTCATACTGGCAGTTGTGGCACAGCTGTGGGCAAACCTCCTGCAACCTTCCATACCCATCATCTGTAGAATGGAGAAAAACCTTTAAAATGGTGCCAGACTCCCTGTGAATCCCCTTCTCTGTCAACTTCTCTGTTGCAAAGTGATTGGCAGTGGGACAGGAGTGGAGTGGAAGCTTGATAATGAGAGTCATTCTGTCATTCTTGTAGCTAAGCAGGAGCTCAATACAGATTTCCATAAATGTTGCCTTTCTTCTTGAATACCTTTGTCCACCGTTAATCTTCCCAGGTTTGTCGTGCAAGTCCTGGTGATAGTAAGGTAGTCCAGTTGTGTGACATAGAACAGAAGCCTGCTGATAATACTCAAATTGTATTTTACTTTATTCAGTGAGCAAGTTCCAGTTCAGGAAAGCTGCAATTTGTAGGATCATAGCCATGCTGCAGATGAGTGTAGTTTGGAATAGGAATCAGCACTGAAATGCAAACAGCAGTCTGAAGTCATATCCTGGTGAAATGAGTCCTTGAAGCAGCATGGTAAGAAAATAAGCAGTTAGGCATGGTGCTATTTGACCCTCAGTATTTTGAAAAGCAGAGATGGTGGAAGAAGTTGATACACTGGTTTTGGTTTGCTGTTTTGGAGGGGTTTTTTTGCCAAGCTTTGCCTTAGATGGGAGAGTGCATGTCCACTTGTGTGGTGCAGATATAGATTGAATAAGGCAATTAAATTGGGAAGATGAGATTGTGAAGTGTCATCTTTTGGAGCAGAGAAAGCAGATCTTTTTCTCCCCTGGGGTGATCAGACTCCTGAAATACCCCTTAATACCCCTGCATTTCTCTCATCACAACACTGTATCTGGCAGTTTTCATAATTTCATTTTTGGTATTTTTAATAATTTTATTTATTTGTTTGTTTTCAGATCCCTGTTTCTTATACAATATAAATTTCCTGGCCACAGCTGATATTTTTCAATTGCTTCTTTATAAATTTAGAGGTTTATGGTCTTCAGGTTAAGGGATTTTGTTCATATGCTTTTTTTTTTTTTCTCTTAAGTTTTCCAGTTGCAAACTGTTAGGAAAACTGCTTAGGTCGTCAGTTATACTTGTTTGTTTGATTTAAGGGGATTTGAAATTTATTGGCATCTGACAGTTAAGTTGCTGGTTACCTTTGAGACCGATAAAGAAACTTACAGACTTTCAGAGCATTTAATCTGCTGAAATTCAAGTCCTCAAGCTAGAACTCTCTTCTGGTTTTCAGACTGTAAATTCTTCCAATGGCCAAAATACGGGCACCTTTGTGTCAATCTCTGAAACAAAAGCTACACTGAGAATGTTCTGAGACCGGAGTGGTGCATCTCAAAGAGTTTAATAGTTAATAATGAGTAAAACAGTGTCCCTTAGTCTCCTGGAAAGGGCTACGCTGGACAAAATTTTCCAAATACAGACTAACTGTTGCAAGGGGAAACATCAGCACAGATGTTTAAAGTTTTGAAAAAGTATTAAGCAACTGAGAACAGGGTCTTATGAAGGGAAGCAATGGCCTACATAATAATGCATGCTACGGCCAGCTTGCTTGTAATGGAAAAAAAACCACCCCACATTAAAACTGTGTAGCACGGGAGCTTTTGTGATGATAGATTTTTGCTTCTGACAATTATTAAAGGCTGAGAGTCATTCCACAAGGTGTTCTTTTCATTTCCACGAACACCTTAGATTTCACTTGCTGCATATGTGTGTTTCAGATACTTGTCACCTTCCCAAACAAATTTTCGAACATGATCATTGTAAAATTTTAGCTTCCTGTATTCAGAGATGAACCCAATTATGATTAATGTACTTAATTTTTTACTGAGCAGGGATTATGCCTAGCCTTCAGCCAGTATGCTTCCACTTGTACGTTAATAGTAGCACTGCTAGAGGATGTGGGCTGCTCTAACCTGCCTTCCAGAGTTTCCACAATGCCATTGATGTTGGAAGATGCCTTCGTTAACGAGGACAAAATGAACCTGTGATTTCACTCTATAATGGAAACTTCATTTTAAAGACCTTTTTATTAATAGTTTTGGTTTGGTTTGGTTTGGTTTGGTTTGGTTTGGTTTGGTTTGGTTTGGTTTGGTTTGGTTTGGTTTGGTTTGGTTTGGTTCGGTTTTTCCCTGTGCTTTGTGTCCGTGCTGGGGAAGAAATGTATGCTGTAATTGCTGCTCTCTGGGACAGTTTTAAATAATAAATAAGTGAAAGTATTTCCTATTGTTCCTTCCTTACAAGAACACATGCTGAATTCTCTAGTAGCTCATTTTATGAGTTTCCCAGTGGAAAAGCTCACAGCTGATCAGCTCTGCTCTCAACAGCAGATGTTCTTTTTCTTGACTTACTAGTAAACCATAATTTTGTTCTGTGTCTGATGGATCAGTGTTAAAAATTTCAAAATGAATTATTGGAGCAGCCTCCTGAGATTTTTGAATAAGCTAGAGCTGGAGTAAATCTTAAAGTCAAGTCATAAAAAACAAAATTTCATGTTGGGTTGGATTTTACAGATCAAGGTTCATTGTGTAATGGGTCTGAGTTGCTCCATTTTCAATTCCTGAATAACCTTGAATGTTACAAGAGCAGTATGAATTCTCACAGTTTATAAAGGAAGTCTGGAGGTTACCAGGTCTTGAATCTAGAGTTCATAATTATTAAGTTGCTGTCCTTTATGCAGGACTAAAAAAAGCTGCTTTTTATGGTGAATGGTCAAGCCCTTAGAGGAGAGGTAGAGGCATCAGTTACTGAACTGCAAAAATGGACAGAAAAAAAAATTAGCTTGAAAAAGTTAATAACCTGGATGATGGAAAGAGTGCACCCTTAACAAATTTTCAGATGATACAGAACTGGGAGGAGTGGCTGCTACTGCAGGTTGTTGTGTTGCTGTTTCAGAGGGACCTTGACAGGCTGTAGAACTGGGCCCACAGGAATCTCAGTAAGTTCAGCCTCAGGAGATACAAAGTCCTCCCACACCGGGGAGAAGTAACTGCAGGCAGCAGTACAGACAAGGGCCGGACTGGCTGGGGAACAGCTGAGCACAGAAGGACCTGGGGGGTCCCGGGGGACAGCAGGCTGAATATGAGCCAGCAAATGTCCTTATGGCAAAGAAAGCCAGCAGCATCCTGGACTGCACTGGGCATTGCTGACAGGCTGAGCGTGGTTGGTGATCCTTCTACTCATGTCAGCACTGCTGAGACACACCTGCAGTGCTGGGTACAGGTCTGTGCTCCCCAGTGCAAGAGAGACACACAAATATGGGAGTGTGTCCAACAAAGGACAGAATTGAATAAGGGACTGGAGCGTCTGTCAGGTGAGAAGAGACACAGGGAGCTGGGACTATTCAGCCTTGAAAAGAGGAGACTCAAGAGGATCTTATCAATGCATATAAATACCTGAAGTGAGAGAGTGAAGGAGATGGAGCCAGACTCTTCTCAGGGGTGTCCTGTCACTGGAAAAGATGCAATGGGTACAAACTGAAATACAGGAATTCCCAGTTAAAAATCAAATGGAATTTGTTTACTCTGAGGGTGACCAAGCGCTGGAACACGTTACCCAGAGAGGTTGTGGAGCCTTCATCCTTGGAGATACCTTTTGTTTTCCCTACACCTCCTGCCACAAGCACAGAAAATTCATGATGAGGGAAAAGAAGCTGTAGATGGAGAAGAGGAGCCAGGAAAAAAATCTTTCCAAGCTGAGCTGGAGCAATATTTAAAACCAGCTACCAAGATAGTGATTTAAAACATGTAATCCCTTTTCAGACTACATGGATAGTGTTTTGGTAGAAACCCAGATAACCTTTCCTTCTGTTTCCAGTAACTTTGCATCTAGACCACAAGAGCTTACTTCTCTAAAAATGAGAAAATATCATTGTTAATACTGTCTGTTATTCCTCTGGTATCTGACAGACAAACAATTTGAAATTTTCTGTCCTGTATGGTTTTGAAAGTTCATATGCTGCTCTCACATACGTGCCCTCGGTTTCAGAATAAGCCCGACACATACAGCATTTTCAGTTTTCACATTCAGAAGAGGGCGACCTGAATCTTCAAAGTTAGCTGATGGATATGATAGAAATGGGGAATGGCAATATGCTTTTGTGTCATATTGTCATGGACCAGTTTTTTTAGGTGTCTAAAAATAATAACTCTGTGCATACAGAGACTGTGTTTTAGGACTCCTGGAGGGTTTTATGTGCTTGCTTCTTTCAAATTAACAGTTGGAGTTGAGTTAACAATCTGCAAATAATTATTTTATATTAAGTTCTTCATTAAGATGCAGAAAAGGAGGGGGGTTTTGCTGACAAGAGAAGCTGCAGTACTGCTTTCTGTTCCTTACAGCTCTGTGGGATGTGAAAGTGATGCACAGCTGAAGTCAGTGATTAGGATCTTAAAGGATCAGTGTTGCCTCTGAGACAGCACCGCCTCAGAATGGTGGTTGTCGCTGGGATTTTGATGTGGTTGCATTCTCATCACAGAAACATCCCCTGGACAAAATCATGCTGTAGATTTTTACTCATTTCTGTCCAGATAGGAGTTGTGCAAATGTATGATTGTACATGTAGGTTCTCTGTGGAGCTGCCACCTCCCGTCTTACAGACAGACACTGCCTTTCTTTTTTGAGCCACTGCATAGCATGGATGGGGGATGCAGCTTGGTGTTGGTGGAGGAGCAACACAAGCACCGTGTCTCCTTCATCAAAGGACGCAGTGCAGTGGGACAGTGGTACATCAGCAGCTCAGTTGTGATAACCCACCCCCGCCCCCATGCTTAGGCTCCTGCTGTGCAGTGTACGTTTTTTTACTGAAGAGCAAGTAGAGCATGGGAGAGCAGGAAACAGAGAAACTGAAATGGAAGTTCCTTAAGAGGAGTGTGAATCTGTAAGGCACACTGTCTTGTCCTGTACCAGACACATTTCCTGGAGTGAATCTCTAAATCTATTGATGTGGGGTAGCCCTTTGTCTTTGGGACTGCATCGACAGCACCTTTCTTTCAAGACAGTGATGCTCCTTCTCCATCCCCCCAATGCTGAGGCTTAAGGTTGTAAGAAGAAGCTGTGAAAGTTATACAACTGGGTGGTAGATTCCTGAGATTCTCGAGGTCCTAGGGATGTGCTATTTTTGTTGCTGCAGGCATTTAAAAAAATGTACTTCCAACATTTTGTTTTGGAATTATTGCTGGAGTTCTGAAGTCCAGGAATTTTTAGCAAGTCCTCACCATAGGAGCAGAAAGAAACAAATCCAAGATATTTTAATATGGCACACATAGTTCTGTTATTGCCAAAGGGAAGTGCTCTACTTAAATGTCAAGACAATGTTAACAACAACTGACCCAAGAGAAATGATCTGGTGATCCCAGTCTGGTTTCTAATGGTCTGGTGTCTTTCACTGAAAACTCTACCTCAGTTTTCCAGTGCTTGGGAGGCATTTATTGTGTAATGGATATGGAACCTGCACTCTCCTTGTTGCTTCAAGTCAGGCTTTTTGGAGTCCTTGGAGTAGGGTAGATGAACCATCCTTTTCGGCATCTCTTGTGTGCTCTGGAAGAAACCACTTGAGGTAGCAATCACAGAAAGGAACAGAAAAATTTCTGGATCAGAATTTTCTCATGATGGTATTTCAAAGTGCAGTCCTATTTCTCTTCAGTTAGGAATTGGTGTCTGTTGATATCAACTGCCTTTACTGGGGAGATAAATAAGCAGTGCTATTTTAGCTGATACGGTTCTTCCCATCGTGGCACTTCATCTCATTTGAAGGACTGTTCTCTGTGTTTTCTCTCACTTGCCTGATCATCCCTCCCAAGATGAAGCTAACTACTTAAAATCTGTCCCATTCATATTCCCTGCCATGTTGGAGTAGTACTGATGATGTCAAAGGGCCATTTTGGCCATTACAATGAAATCGGAACTCAGTCATGTCTATAAGTTTCTCACGCTGCCATAAAATTTTCTAGGCATGTTGATCATGGGTCTGTTTTAAATGCCATTTTTTTTTTTGGCTCAGGAATGTGATCCATATTTTTCCAGAAATTACTTCAGGGTCCCCAGCTTGACTGTACTGCCATTCAACTGTAATGCCTGCTCCGTCCTTACTGGATATTGCTGTGTAGTACCTCCAGACTGGCATCCCAGACATGTTTTCAGCTGACCAGAGTGCATGTCAGCACTTACTAACTTATCTTCACCTTCACATTTGATGCTATTCTTCTGTATAAGGGCCTGTATTCCTTTTTTATCCCTCAAAAAATTTCAAATGCCTCTTTACTTTTTTATCATCAGAAGCATAGCATAGAGTACTATGCTTCCTCCTAATTCCCTTCTAGATTCCTCTCAGGCCTCCTTTGTATTATCTTTTGCTCTGTGTAGGTCCTTGAATCCAACCTTTTTTTTTTTTTTCCCCCTTTTGCAACATTTCTGATAGGGAACTTTTCTCATCCACAAAATGTGGTCCAGGTTCTCTTTATTTAAACCTTAAACCCTGCAACGCCTGTCTATACAAAAAAGTGCCTTTTTCAATTCAGGGAAAAAGATCTTTAAATTGTTCTTCTTATTCTTGTCTATCTGTTAGTACTTTTAATTATTCAATCTGCTCTGATCAGAGCCTATCTATACCTTTCAGATTTTATCCTGTATCTAAACCCAACTCTTTCACTGTGCCATTCAATAGTATCATAACCTAGTGATGCTCTTTAAAATGGGAAAATAAAACAAGAGATGACTCTCTTAAACGTCTTTATAATTTCATTTTGATGCTGATATTTGTTGTAGGGGTTTTTTTTTTCAGAACATTTTTCTATTTTGTTGCTATTATATTTTATAATACAAATCCTATGACCTTTATTATACCACAAAACTTTTTACTTTACATGAGAATATTGATAATTTACAAACCAAAAATTGGGCCTCATAGTGCTATCCTGATTTTGACTGTTTTTTACTCAGGTGACAGCAAATGTCCATCTCTGCAAGAGTACTTTTACAGAAACATCAGAACAGATGATGTGACCATATTTTTACTGTTTCCCATCGTTTTTTTTTTTGGCTTCCCACCCAGAAAACATAGTGAATTTGGCATTGCTATTCCAATTAATAAAAATATAGTCTTTACCGCTTTCATTCTTTACACTTTATTTTATTTGTCTTCTTTCCAATAAAATGTCACCAATCCATGAATTTTTATTTTATTACATTATGATTCATTAATGAGAATGAATGATTTAAAAGTACTGGGGTGGAAGGGGATTCAATTATAAAAGGAGTAGGAGGTTAAAACCATGGAGGTCTGAGGTAGGATAGCCACTGTGCCTAGGAGTATGAAATAGGCTTCCCTGTGTATAATGTGCTCTGGATGCCTTAGCAGAGTATAACTTGATTTCTAAGTTCCTGGCAGCTGGAATTACTGCTCAGTGAGCATTGCCATCCAGATGATGCCTTAATTTATGATTTCTGTGTGAGGATATTACATTAACATCAAATGAGATTTTTGCATAATGGGCAAGGAAATTATTCCCTGCCTTTCACTTTTTGTCAGTATCTAGGATATGGTTGGTACCAAGGTATCCAGATTTCTTTTGTGCACTGAATATGCTGTGGGGTTGGGAATGATATTGGGGGATAGCAGCCCAGTTTGTGGGTTTCTGCTGCCACCACAGGAGCACTTGCTGTGTACTCAGTTGTCAAAGGGACTCTTGGCAGGGAACTGTCTTGTGCTGTGGCAGTGAATTCATCTCTTCAGCTGTTACACAGGTTCACCTTGTGGGCTCAGTAATTGTCAGAAGACATTTCAGCTATTTAACCTGCACGAATGTGTTTCAAGACCTTGATGTCACCATTTGCCTGGTGTTCACTTCATGACTGTGGTTTAAGTTTTGAGGCCACACACAAAGCTCTTTATGGTTTTCTCCTGTACAAACTTTCCTGCTGCCAGGAACAAGTGCATGTTTGATGCACTGTAGAAGGAAGAAATAGATGGGAATTGGCAGTATTTATTTTTTAGTTTATGAGCAGGGACACTTCCGATGCTGCCTTCTGCTAGCAAGAGAACACTGTGAAATCCATTCATAAAGCTAATCCAACCTTTATCTTACTGTTACTTTGCTTTTTTTTCCCCCTCCCCAAATTCTCCTCTAGTGGTAATTTCCTTCTCATATTTATGTCCATCCCATTTGTAACGGTCCAACGTTATCCTGTAGCATAAACAAGCCTGCTCTCTAGGGTATTTTAAAGAGCAGTCCTACCCCCTCTCAGCCATCAGTCTGCTACATTAGATAGGATTTGCTTTTTCTGGTCTATAGGTTATTTTCTTCCTTCATCTAAAAGCTCTTTCCTGCATTTATTGCAGTTAAGTAGAATTCAACTTTCTGCATAAATTGAATATAAATTAGAGTCTGCCTAGGTATCTGATTAAAGGAAAAGCAATAAATCAAGTATAAAACTTATTGTAATCCTCTTGTTAAGCAGAAGCCATATAGATTCATAGAATCACAGAATCATTTACGTTGGAAAAGACCTCTAAGGTCACCAAGCCAAACTGTCAACCTACACTGCCAAGCCCACCACCAAACCATGTTCCTAATTGCTACACTCCCTGACACACAGGGCTGCCCCTCCTTCTTTGCCTGTCTCTTCTGAAGAGTTTTCCTGCTGCACAATGGCTTTTCCAGCTCCTCCCCCTCGTTGTACATGCCATGTTCATTGGTGTAGTTGCACTTCAGTCGAGCTACTGATCCCAACAACTTTTGCAGGGAAGAAGCCTCAGTTCCTGCATGGCCATTCTCAGGCAGTTTCACCATTTCCAAACCTTCAATAACCCTTGTGTTTTTGCTGCTGCATGGATCTCCATCACCTAACTCTACCAGGACTGCACATGGAAAGACCTCACGAGTACACCACCCCTCAAACATTGCCGTGCTGTCTCCATTCTTATCTCCAGGGAGCCTGGTTTTATCTTTCCCCCTTCAAATCTAGTGTAAAGCTCTTTCCTGCTAACTAATCCCTGCTAACTCCTGTTATGAGATCCTTTTTCCCCTTTAAGACAGGCATACCCCATCTCATACCAGCAGGCCTGATGTTGTGTAAATGAACCTATGACCAAAAATCCAAAATCCTGCCAGTGACACAAGGCTTAGGGCCAGGCACTGATCTGCTGCCTCTTGTTTCTTCCCTCTTCATTCCCTGCAACTGGAAGGATACAGGAAAACACTTCTTGTGCTCCTCAACCCCTAACCAGTTGCCCCAAAGCCCTGAGTCATTCTTGATTGTCCTCAGACATCTTGTTAACTTCATCACTGCCTGCCTGGAAGATCAGTAACAGGTCTTAGGGCTCTACCAGGAGAGGTATCTTCACATTTTTAAGTGTCCCCAGGGAGGCAGGAGACTTTCCTAAGAAGTGGGTCTGGTTTGCATATGGGGCCTTCTGTTCCTTCTCCTATGACAGTGACCCATCTCTTCTTCTTTATGGAAGCAATTTTGATGCAGGGCATGGGCCAACTTCACCTTGGCAAGGTCTCCAAGCCAGATGAACCAACATTCTTGTTGCACCTCTGTCAACGCCTCGTGTTTGTTCAGGAATTGATTAGTAAACATGGTCCTGACCATATGAAATGGAGAATCTTTGAATTCGGGCTGGCTCCTAGTGCTAGTCTCCAGGAGTATAACCTTTAGTTCAGTACTGAATTTTATGCATTTCTATCACTCCGCCCCTCATCCAGTATTTTTGTTATGATATCCCAGTAGTCTGTTGTGTGGGCAGTGTCTTCGAACACTGTCATCAGCACATGTCATTTGCTGACTGAGCTTCTTGTGACGTGTCACTGAGAGGAATATTAATTATGGTCTTTTCTAAGACTGACCTGGTCTTTGAGAATCTCAAAAAATGATCCCTGCACAGACACATCCTGATGCTACACATGTATAAATATTATAATTAGCAAAGAGAAAAGGGGTAAAAGTTGGCAAGCTGTTGTGGTTTATGATTTAATTTCAGAGAAAAAGGGAGCAGGAATAATTCCAGTCTTAGAGAACAAGAACTGAGTTTTCATTACCTTTTTCCTCCCTGAAGTTGTATTTCATTTAGCTACGTGAAAAAGTAGCTGAAGAAAAAGGTAGGAGGAATATTTTATCTTGCACAAGAGATCAGGAAAACAGAAGCCTTCTCCAGGGCAAATAGTCTCAGGATGTGGAGTAAATTGCCAGTCATGTGTCTCTCCTCCTTATATTACCTGATGTATTGGAGCAGCTAAAGAGGAATGTACTGCTCAAATGCAGCCAAGAATTTGATTCTATTACTTTATTTTTCATACTACAACTTTGGTGCCGGACTTGTAATCAGGAGCTTACCCCCATGCTTTGCTGAGCTGTGCTTTCTTTTCTCTATCTGGTGTTTAAGGGGAAGGCAGATAACACTTTCAAGTCTCAGCTGGTGAATGGCACAAATGATGGTTGAAGCCAAATAATTGTAGTGCCTTGTAACCCAGAACATATTGGGAACCTGCGTTAGGAAGTGTTTCCCACCAAGCTGTGTGTGCTGATTTGGGAGCTGGTGATGTCAGATACAAAGTCCTCCTTTTGGCAAACATTCTCCAAAGCATTTCTGGCAGAGGCTCAGAAGGAGAGTGTCAGCATTTGAGGCTTCTGATGTGGGATGACTTAATATTGTAACAGCACATAACATATACTTTAAGAAAGGATGTGAGATCCCATCCCTTTCTCAGCTGCAAGGGTTATCACATATTGTGGGAAAAATCTAGCAGATGGCTGCAGCTTTTTTTTTTTTT